>JALLAP010001680.1:0-13634 GCA_036939355.1 Thalassiosira profunda | reverse complement strand
TCCTCTGCGCGAAGCCTTTGAAGGGGTCCTTCGTCCTCGCGACCAGCACATCATCCAACCCTCTTCTCAGCTCCCCTTTCACTTCCCTGTAGAGTTCAGCGCATGCACCCCTGTCGCCATGATCTATGGCCGATGTGTCAAACGGTTTGCCAAAGACAAAATAGTGCCTGGCAGGGATGCTGGGCACAACCAGTGGAGGCACGAATCGCTCGTCAGAGTTGCTCGCGTCGAATCTGGCTGAGATGGTGTTCTCTGAACTGTTGCGAAGGCTGTCGCCGAGGCCAAGTGGCAAGTTGAGCATTTCTTCGGCATCCAGGAGGATGTTGGCGCTGTCGGCGGCACCAACAGCGCTGATGGGCACGATTGTTGCATTGAATTTTGCGGCCACCCTAACGAAATCGCTTTTGCCGTCCATCTCAGTATCCGGCCAGAAGAGCTCATAGTCCTCACCCTTGCCGTGAAACACCTCTCGCACTCCTCCCGGAAAGAGTAGCCCAGTCTGTCCTGACTGCATAAGTCTGTAGAAGTTGCGAGGAGATACCATCACAGCTCCAAAAGTCTGGAAGTCTCCCGGAGGCGGGTCAACAAGGCCGTCTTTGTTTCGTTTGGTGATGCGTTGCGGAGGGCCTGTTGGACCGGCGCCTCCTCTAAAGCCGTTACCAACGGCATTGCCGCCTTGGAACACGATCGGATGGGCTAAACCACGTGCTGCAATGCCTCTCTGCTCCAAAAGCTCAGCAATGATGAGTCCGAGGTCCAACCCAATGAGCTGGTGGTTCGCAACGAACAAGAGAGGGCCATCCGGCGTTGGTACCTTGCCCAGACCCATGAATCTCTTGCCATCCTTCCCAGTGCTGAAAAACTGAGGGCTGAGCAAATTGCGCAGTGGCTTCACTCGGCTATCGACTGCCTCGCGGATCTCATCGTCCGTGGGCACCTTCCAGTCCGAGATCGGATCGTACTTCTTCTCGCCCTTTTTCTTGCCGAACGGATCAAAGGGAGCGTCTATAATGGTCGAGGTGAGGTTGAAGCGGTCATCAAGAATAAAATGGCCTGCATCCCTCACTGACATGCTCGTGCAGTCCGGCATCAACTCAACAAGTCTGTCACCTTCCTCTTTCGACGGAAGCATGTTGTCCTCGTCGCCGGAAATGGTAAGTGTAGGGACATGGAGTTGACTGAGCCTTGGGTTCACAACCTGCGATCCAACGTTACACCAATTCGACACTCGGTGCTCGATCACTTGCGCGGGTAGATTGTCGGCCAGGATACCAAAACTCTCCCGCATTACTCCGAGAGCGTCCTGCAGTTCCGCTGCCGGTGTCTTCGTCATGATATCGAGAATACTCCGAAACTGCGAAGAGTCCGGAATGGTCATCGATAAAGCCATGCCACCAATCACAGAGTAGGGCGTGGGTAGCGACAAAGTGCCCTGTTCCTCTTCCTGCTCAATGTGGCGCAACGATGCCAGGATGGGCGCCCACGTCGACCAGTTCGTCTTGAAAAAGCTTGTTGCAGGGTTCACCAATACCATTCCCAATACGGGCGTCTCCTCCTTCCCCGACATTGCATCCAGTCTCATGGCCACGCTTGGAGCGAGGAGACCTCCAAAGCTCTCCCCCACGAGTATCAACTTCCTATTCTGCTTTGTTGCAACGTCCTGAATGAAGTTGGATACTGTCATCGTCAACTCGCTGAAAGAGGACCGATCGTGCGTCGGGTCTATCCTCATGCGCCAAAACTCAAAGGCGTTGGACAGATCATCGAACTGCGTCACTGCCGAGATGCCCTGTCCGTCGAGCCCAGGCAGGTAGAGCAGCAGAGGCTTCGCGTTGTCGTGTGTGTCTCTAATTTCCTCGTAGATGTGGCTGGCATCTGCGCCGTGCGGAATTGCCTCACTTATGATCTCATCCGACGAACGCTCCGCCACCGGCCGCGTGTACTGAAACGAGATGGTGGGCGTGGCGTGGGCGACGAAGCAGCTCCCCTTGGAGAGGTCGCGGTAGGTGCTCTTGGAGAGCTCGACCGCATCGCGGAGCGTGAACGGGGCGTCCTCGACGGTGGACCGAAGGGGGGCGAGGCTGCCGCGGGCGCCGCGGTAGGGGCGCGTGGGGGGCGCGCGCAGGGCCGCCGGCGCCGCGAAGAGCAGCGGAAACGCCCGTCCCACGAACACCATGCTGCAATTTATGGCAGGATGGTGGCGGGCGAGGAGGGTCGGTGAGGCAGAGGTGGGCGATGAGTCAGACAAACAATCGGTGGTGAAAAAGATCTCTTCAGCAAAAGATCTTCTACATATCTACAGCGGAATCTTTACCGATGGCTACGTCAGCCACAGCCCGGCCCTCCCCCCCACACGTCGCCGTCCCAACAACGATCGTCGCTTCTCGGAGGACCCACAATAACGACGTCTCCTGCATCATGGCACGCTCTCGGAGCCTCTCCCTCGCCCTGGCGCTGGCGCTGTCCCTCCACCACGCCGCGGCGTTCTCGCCTGCCGCCCCGTCGTCGAACGCGGCGCGAGGTGCATCGGCGCTCGGGATGTCTCGGGCGGACGGCGACTGCGCGTTGCAAGAAAGGCGCGCGGTGCTCTCGACGCTCCTCAGCGTCACCTCTGCCACCTTGGCAGGGGCACCCGCCTACGCGGGTTTGCTGGACGACTATGGGGCGGATCCGAATGTGAACAAGCAGCCGGAAAAGAAGAAGGAGCAGGCGGTGAACAAAGGCAAGAAGGAGAGCAACATGGAGCCGAACCTGCGGTCGAACTACTATTATCCCACCAACAAAGGTGCGTATGGCGTATGACGCTGCAATGAGGGATATTGAAGCTACAATCACGGACGGGAAAACACTACATTGCAAATGAATAGAATATTATCACACGAATGCTCACATCTTGTGCACAATCGCAGTCCGGTACCTCCCGCGGATCAAGAAGTGCAGCGACGCCATCCCGGGCATCGCCGTGGCCATCGGAAACGAGGATTGGGACAGCGTGCGCGATTTTGCAACCGTGGTGGCCGACGATACCATCCTGCCGATGAAGCTGTACGTCAGCTCGCTCGGCGGCGGTGGCACCAACGTCAAGGTCGGATTTGCAAAGGAGATGACGAACGCGGCCAAATCGTTCGAGAAGGGCCAGGCTGCGCTGGTGAAGGCGGTGGGGAAGAAGGATGCTGCCAAGAGCTCGGAGGCGCTGGAGGGCATGGCGGAGGCGATGCTCGCGTACCGGACGTCGGGAAGATTGCTGGGCCCGGACGGCGGCGGAGACATCCCCAGCGTTGACGAGATCCGGCGGTCGACGAAAAGATTTCGCGGCGAGGCCTTTGAGCAGAAGGTGAAGGATAGGGACGCGCGGGTGAAGGCTGCCGCCGAGGCGGCGGCTAACTGAGCAGTCTTAATAACGCTCCGGGTGGAACCCGGTCCGACGGATGCTATTAGAGAGAGTGGATGGCATGTGAGCGACATGAGAGGTGTTTGGCATAGAATGGTAGTAATTGCTGTTCTCTGCTAAACCGTCATCATGCAATCATGAGTGGCCAGCATAGAACTGTTTGTTCTTGCGACTTGCGTTGTAGCTGCAGAGCGGTTTGGAGGAGGGGAGTTGTACCTACTCGTGACTCGAAATCCGCTCAAGGCAACGCGGGACTCGCATCATTTCATGCATTCATGCGGCGGGCGGCGGGCGGCTCTATCTGGGCAGCCACCCACCTCTCCCCTGCCGACGTACACCGCGCCGGGCGCTGCCTCTGGGGACGCACTCTTTAGCCCTGAAGTGGGTGGTTGGGCTCTGCAATGAAGGGGCATTTCGCCATCCTCCTTTGGGCAGTGCTTCTGCAAATTGCACGCTCCTTTTCCGCCACCGACACATCATCCTCGCCATCAACGGTCGGTTGTCGACACACCCGGCTGACACCAGATACCGCCAATGAGGTATTGTTCAATCTCCTCGCGAATGAGGAATCGTCAGAGGAGCCATCGCTCGTTCTTCTCGACGGATTGGTCACCAAGAGGCGCGCAATCGGCAAGCATCTCGTCTTTCTCGATATTGTCCCGCGATACTTGCCGTCAATCGAAGGGCACCGTAAGGCATACGATGGTATCGATTCGACAATACCAGTGCAAGCCATCCTGAGGAGAGATTTCTGGACCGATGCGGATGGTGAAAATGGAAGCTCTGAATCTTCATATGATAAGTACCACAAAATCATCCAGCCGGGGGTGCACGTCCAAATGACAGGGCATGCCGGGCCGAGCAGGAATGCAAAGGAAGCAATATTATTTTGCCACTCGGCAAATTACATCCTGGCAAACAACAACCCGCAGCATCTGCGAAATGTCTTGAGGTATTGCAAGGACGGGGCGCTGGACTTCGATGAGATTCTCCGTGCTCTTCCTTGTATCTCGCGGGAAGAGTTTACAACATTGCTTGGATTGGGCAGCAATGAACCAACTCAAACCTTCGGAGATCTGGCGATAGAGATACTGAGTAGATTTCCGCAAGGATACCTCAGCAATCCATCACAGTTGATGGGGAGTACCAACGCGCAGAAAGTCAAGCTGCTGCCACCACCTCCGGCTGAATATAAAGACGCACCATCTTTTCCCCCCGACGACGAGGACGCATCAGGTGGTGACGTTGTATCGATTGATCATGTGCTTGAAGAGCGCAGGCATATGAAATCAGAACACCAACAATTCACACTTTCTGGCTGGGTGCAAAACCGGAGGCGATACCAGGGCACCATTGCGGTCCTTGAGCTCGTAGATGAGTTCTCGTCACTGGGGCTGTCACCTCTTGATGCAGATGGTGCAAATGATCAAAGAAATAGAGAGCTGAGAGGTCTCTGGAAGAAGAGAATCTACGCAGTACTGCATCCAAGTGCTCTAAATGCCGGAGATGTACAATCAGCAAGCAGCGATGAAACCGCAGAGCTGTATGGCAACATTTTTTGCTCGGGCGCACGCGTGTTGCTGAAGGGGCACTTGGTGGATGATGCATCCAATGAGGCTAGATTCTGGGTGAAGAGTTGCCGACTGCTTCGTTCGAGCTGGCGGCCAAGCGCAGTGAAACAAGTCTTGGATATCTTGCATCAACGAAAGATTGCAGTGGACGAGGCAGCGAGTGCATTGGAGCTGCCGGGAGGATACTCGCAGGCAGAAGATGTTGCAAAAGGGGATACGTCTGATTCAGAGCGGCAGTGGATGGCAGCCGAGATTACCAAATCGTTGCAAGGAGAGAATTCGAGAGTCGGAAGAGTGAGCAACTCAATGGTGCAATCTCTCGATGCATTTGCTCGGGCACGAGAGAAGTATCCTATTCAAGACATTGACTTTGAGTCTGATATCAGGGCAGGAGAAGAGTTGCCAGGAAGCCTCCTCCGTACAGCTCCTGATGGATCTCGGTGGCAGCGAGCGAAGAAGCCCCAACTGATGTTCATGATTGACCAGATAGCAGATGCCCTGCGTTCCCATCCAGAATACGGAAAGAGGAGGCTCAACGTGATTGATATTGGAGGTGGCAAAGGTCTATTGTCCAATCATCTCGCAGCTGTGTTCGGCGAAGATGTTGTCGAGGTGAAGGTGGTGGACATATCGAGTTCTGCAGTGAACAATGGTATGATGACGGCTCGACGTCGCGGATTGCAGAATATCCGCTTTGAAGCTCAAGATGCGACAACTATTGATTGCACTGGAATTGATGTAGTGGTTGCACTGCATGCTTGTGGTGTGCTCTCGGACGTTGCTCTTGGCCACGCCGCTTGTCAAGGGGCTGGGTTTGTCATCTGCCCGTGTTGCTTCAGGTCCAATCCACATCTGCGAGTGTCATTACCGGCAGACGCCGATGGAGGTGTGGAGCTTGTCACAGCCGAGGAGTGGCTAGACGTTGATCCTGCGCAGTACGGGCATTTGAAGCAGCTTGCAGAGCTGCAAGGTGAGTTTCTAGATCTGCTAGCTGCTGCTTCATCTAACAGCTCACTGACAAAATACAACAGGTGATATCAACCTCGCAGGCGAGGCCATGCACACAATATGTGGGCTTCGTGCAGCGGCTGTGGACCGGTTGTGGCGCAACAGCAAATGGCCGACAGCAGATTTGGATGTATCTATCAAGACATTCTCCGTCGGATTTTCGACCAGGAACTTTTGCCTCGTCGGATCATTTCACAAGTAAGGATGTTCTCGTGAGTAGGATTGTTTGGTTCTCCCCCACGACCTCGGACGGCTTTCCTCGGGAATAGGTTTAAGTTATAGAAGCAAAGCCACCCTGCTGCGTTGGATGCCCCAACACCGCAAAATTATACACAGTATTGAACAGTGAATAGTATGATCCCCCGCCCCAAAGAAAGCCTCAGTTGAAGTTGATGTGTTGCAACTCTGCCGCATCTCACATTTCTCCATCCATCCCCAGATGTTGCAGGTGATTCAGCCGGTCCAATGAAGAAGAGGCGAGATCTGCGGCAAAAGATATGTTTCCCATTGTTCTCCCCATCCTTTCGCAGAGCTGCGCCACTAAGGAACCCCCTCCACCCTCCACCCTTTCTCCACACCTCTCCACCTGCCCATCAAACACCTTCCCTTACGATAGCTACTCGGCTACCCCCATCAGCAACCCCCCGGGTTTAGTTGTCCCACGGGAACTTAAAGCCGCCCTTCGCCTCCTTCTTCACGGGCTTCTTCGGGTCCGGCTTCTTCGGCTTCTCGGAGGGGGTCCTCCCGCCGGCTCCGTCGTCGAACCACATCGCGGCGTCCTCGTCGTCGCGGACTGTGATCTTCTTGCCGCGCCCGTCGAGGAAGTTGTTCAGCGCGGTGGACTGTCGCGACGACGCCGGCGCGGCCTGGAACGCGGAGGCGGCGGTGGCGGTGAGGGCGAGGAGGGCGAGCGTGGACTTCATGATGGCGGCGTGGGGGGTTGGTGCTTCGAGTTGTGTTGTGGGATCGGAGCGAGCGCTTCCGTCACGCTCAGTTTTGAGTTCCGTGACTATTCCGTTGATTTTGCGACTGCATTTTTGCAGTCGCGTTTGTCTTTGGGGTATTTATTTGGCGTCATTTTTTATTTTTTACCGTAGAAGGCTACGTAGGCTAGTACCAAAACGACACTTTGTCGTTTTAACACCCCAGTGTAGACTCCTAAATCAACACGACCAACCAACTGAGCGTGACGGAAGCGCGAGGGAAACAAAGCGGTGACTTTTGCAAAGAAGATCCACATCAAGGTCCCATTTGGAGCGTGGACTCCTGAAAGGCGCACCAAATGCGGCACTCATCTCATTACCTGTATCATTGTCACATGTACCTTCGCACGATCCACGTCTTGGACTCCTGAAAGGCGCACCAAATGCGGCACTCATCTCATTACCTGTATCATTGNAGGCGCACCAAATGCGGCACTCATCTCATTACCTGTATCATTGTCACATGTACCTTCGCATGATCCACGTCTTGGACGACTTTGCTGAACAAGCACGACAGCAGGGCCACGACATGCTTCGGAGTCTCGAAGATTCATGCGGGTTCTCTCGACATCACAAATCAGCCCAGGAGAGATCGCTTTTGGTATGTAGGAGTAGCGCTTTCAAGCAAGATGGTATCGTGGACAAGTGCACAGAGTTCTCGTTGTCGTGGCAGTTCAGCACAAATCTCCTCATTCGTTCGAGCACGTCTCATAAATCGATCCGATCAGAACATGCATTTACCGCAAGAGACGTCGACGATGAGCATAAAATCACCATTGCAAAGGACCAAGCCACCGCCCTTGCATTCCGCAGTCGGTATCAAGAGACACATGAACGACAAACGATCGATCGAGCACTTGAACGAGTTCAGCCTCTTTGCCTTCTTGGAAGAGCAGCGCAACCAGAAACTGCGGGAGCTGTATCACGGCGGTGGAGGCGCTGTCGGCTCTTCGGATACGAAGGGACGCAACAACCCACGCGCGAACGTCGATCTCCCTAGATGGCCACCGCGGTATCAATGCCTCGATCTTCTGGCCGAGCGCATTGCATCGGAGATGAATTCGCGGAGATGGCGCGCTGTCAGACCCGATACACAGAGAGAACAAGAGTGGGGCGAGCTTGACATGGCTACGAAGACGTTTCTCGAGGATGCGGTGATCGTATTGAGAAGAGAGTATTCCGAAAGCAGCAGCGTTGCAACTACTCGGTGCTCGACTCCGCCCTGCATTCCGACATGCAGCCCGACGACCATCACGCCACCGGGCTCGCCATTGAGAGACACATGCACGCGGCACCAAACAACTCGAACGAGAGAAGTGGACATTACTGATGAGGAGATAATGATGATGTGGCACGTTACCGAGCCCTGTGACCTGTGACTATGAATCTAGCGTTGACTTGTGTTGTACTTGATAGAGCGAGAGATGATGCGGCAAATGAAGACAGACACTTGTATGAATTGAGTTGATAATGAACAGAGCAGAGTAGAATGAATGAAACTAAGAAATGGCAGGAACTATGTGTAGCTTTGACCACTGCAACTAATTGCATAGCGCCAGGGGCGGAGCGTCGTCCTTGCACTCTCCGGCAGCCTCCTTTTCGACCTCCGCCAATGCCAGCAGCAGCGTTTCCCACTCCTCCAGCTCCAGCGATGCGTACTCTCGTTCGTCGCTGCCTTCCTTCAGACTGCGGATCTCCTGGATGCGCGCCACTCCGACCGCGCCGATGCTATCTTTGTGCTGCAGGATTGTTGCCGATACGTTTTTGTCACCCGGTTGATGTTCGGGGTATTTGTGCCGAAGCAACTGAGCCAACATTGCAAGGCCCATTTCTCTGATCTCGGCATCGTCCTCCCACTTCTCATCTATCTCGTGGGTGCACACGAACGATACCTCGTCGCGAAACTTGTCGTGTCGTTCCGCAGTCGCGTCGTCCGAGGTCAACAGCGCACGGAGGAGGAAGAGCGATCGCTTCCGCAGCGGCGCCGACGGCTTGGGGCCCTCTGGTTGCATGCCCAATCCTAACCGCAGCATCGCCTTCGCCTGCTCGTTTTGACAAAAGATGTGCTCGGCCATGGCGTGTCCCCGCACGCTCGCGGAGAGTGCTTGCACCGCCTTCTCTCGGATGGAGTCGTCTGCATCGTTGCCGCAGGCATTGCCGGGTGTGTAGTCGAAGAAGAGCTGGATCAGCTGGGGCATGTGGCCATGCTCTAGCAGACGCAGCTGCACCGGAGGATTGTTTTGCGTCATCGTTGACAGACAGCCGAGCGCTGCCTTCCGGATGGACTTTGGGATTGTTCGATTGGTATCTTTTCCTTCGCTTGCATGATAGGTGGCGCAGCCCAGCAAGAATGGTATTCCGCCCAGAGACATGAAGGCCCGTGCATAATCGATCTGCTCCACGATGTCCCGCAGCTCTTGCAATAGATCGAGCATGTCGTCCTCGTCCAACTCCTTCCGCTTCTCTTCTTGCGGACATTCGACGCCCAGCAATGCCTCGAGGCTGTCCGTCAGATCCTTCAGTATGCTCTTCATGCGCTCCCCTTCGTCGATGATGCCCTCTTGCATCACCTTCTCGAGGAATTCGACGTCCTCCTTCGACATCGGCTTGGCGTCGCTCGACGGCTTCGTGCCGTCGCTGTAGGCGAGGGACCATTTTAGCAGGCCCAGCCAGTGGAAGGGTGAGCTGCTGCCGGATGCCATCGTCGATCTATGTGGGGGCTGGCGCCGTTGCGGTTGGATATGGGGTTGTGAGGACCGGCGCTTTTGGATTCCGGCGGAGAGAAGAAGAAGTGTGAGCGGACTGGAGCGGAGATGAGAGGTGGGCCCACGTCTGAATGGGTGGCTGAGCTTCGATGGAGATCTTGAGGTGGCGGTCAGACCTCAGACCTCTCCTCCTTGTGAATCTGGTCAGCTCCCTCTCTCGCCGGATGAAAACAGAGAGCAACACTGGATACTACCAACTCGTTATTTCTTTATCCTCCCCGTTCCTCTGATCATGATCAGCGCCGTCGTTGCCACCACTTTTTAAGCTTGAACTTCGACGCCATTCCGGCACCGGCTCGTTTGAACGAGTTCTTCGAGGTGAGGCCAGGCGACGGTGGAGATGATCCAGGTGACCTTTGCCCCTTCTCTTCGATCGATGCTTCGGTCAGTGTCGTCACGTTGGAGTTGTGCTTCTTTTTCAGCGTTGCCGGGTTGACTGGGGCCGCAGAAGGATCGGCTGCTGTAGCAGCCCGCGGTCGATTTGACGCCGGCCGACGCGAAGAGATAATGACCGGGGCCGAGAAGCGTTTGGATGCTTTCCGAAAGACGCCGTGCTCCTTCCCGGGCGCAGTGATGGACAGCGCCATCTCCACGTCGTTCTTCGATAAGATGATATGCTCCTCCGACCGCCTGTATTGTCCGTCGAGGTCTCCCAGCCTCTCCGCTCGAGCCGCGGCACAGAATGGATGCTTCAGACAATCGCCCACTCCGGCTCTCAGTGACGGGTCCTTCTGCAACAGTTTGCTCAACAGATCTGTCAGCTCGCCCGACATGTCGAGCCCCTCGTATCTTACCGTTGCTTTTGCAATCCTTCCAAACAGCTCTGAAGGTACCAAGGAAAAGAACGGAAGAAGGCCGGTGGTGAAGACGTAGAGGCACACCCCCGCCGCCCACAAGTCAGAAGAATACCCAGAGAAGCCCACAGAATCGCCACTGCACATTTCTGGACTCCAGAAGCACCACGTGCCTTCAGTTTTCCTCAAGATTCCCCGGTCGTGCCTCGATCGCATGTTAAACGCAACGTCACTCTCGCGCTTGGACAGTTGAAGAGTGTCGTTTGCACTGTCGTCGATACCGCCATAGGACAGCAAATCGTCCACTTCGCCATCTCCAAGCTCTCGTAGCACGTAAGATTCGCGCTCTTCCTCGAAAATATGCGACACCCCAAAGTCAGAGATCTTCGCACAGCCCCTGGCGTCCAGCAATATGTTCTACTCCAGCAACGTCAGAACAGCACTCTGTCAGCGTACGAGCTTTTGCAATACACAAAAATTATGCGTGTATCTCACCTCTGGCTTCAAGTCTCTGTGCACAATCCGGTTCCGGTGGAGGTAAGCCAGCCCGTGCATGACGTCAACAAAGTACAAGGCGGCCCACTTCTCGTCGAAGTGCCCCTCTTTTGTCAATCCGCGAACTTTCTTTCGGTACGCGTCCTCTCGTATCGATTCGTACCGTCGACGTAGCTCAAGATTTCTCCCAGGGATACGTACTCCAGCACCATGTGCAGCCTGTCAGACTCCACGCTGTCGATCACTTCATATAGCCGCACCAAGTTCGGATGGCGCAACTTCTTCATAACTGCAATTTCCCGTTCTATGTTGTCGTATGCCGACTGTACGATCATGCGATTGTCCGGACCCTTCTGCATGGACTTCATCTGTTTGAGGATACTCTTTTGGATGATCTTTACCGCCACGAGTTGACCTTTGTGTTGGAGCGGCGCGCTTGGATCGGTGTCGCTGTTTTTGCTCTGGACGCGGACCACGCTCCTCCGCTGGCGAGTTTTCAACATTGCCCCCCGTTCCGGGAGCGATCCTTCGTCATCCTCTGGCGCCCCCTCGTCAGCTTCATTCATCGAAGACATCCTAAGTTCCCTCTCTGCGTGTTCGGGCGTTCGCCGCCACGCCAAACGCACGGTGCTGAACGCCCCAGTACCCAGAGTCGCCGAAGGAGGCAGCGAATTGGATAGGTTGGAGGCCATGGACACGTCCGAGCAGCGTCTCGAAGAAGAGCCCCGGCCTGAAGATCCCGTCGACTTGTCCTCCGATGCATCGACGTCGCTGTCTCTTCGTTCGTCCCCGTACATGATCTTGGCCATCTCGGCGTCCGTTACAAAAATCAGGTTCCCCACCTCCACATTCCTCTCCCCGCCGTTTGTGCTCGTGAAACTCGACATGCTGGTAAAGCTCGCCAGGCTCATGTCCCCAAAACTCTCCTGGACGCTCATGGTGCCCGTGCTCGCCCTTCGATTGTCATCAAACCCGAACGAGGGAGGTTGCCTCGCCCTAAATCGACGGGCCTTGTCCCCCTTGCGGCGGGTAGAACCGCCCGCAAAATTGGGCGCGGCAACTCTTTCGGAGGAGTCGCTCGGCTGCCGCTGATAGGACGAGCTCGCGCTGCTCCTCCGTGATTCATCGAGGTCGTCGATGGACAGGGAGTGGCGCCGGTCGTCTCGCGGCTCGCCATCGCCTCCTGCGCCGCTGCCCGAGAACCGCGCGTCCTCCTCCGCCTCCTTGATGCCGAAGTCGTGAAGGAAGGACTCCCTCCGGATGGATTGCACCTCCCCGCCCGGTTGCGGTTGATCGCCGTCCGCGTTCATCGTGAATTATGATTTGTGTGCAGCAGCGTTGCAATTGCGCAGCAACTCGACAGAGACGATGCGAGATGTGCGTCAGTGATGTGCACCTCTTCCAACAACGACAGCAGAGATGATGTGTGATGTGGGGTGCACCTCTCCTAGACAAAGAGCAGGCGGCAATCTGTACGCGTCGGCAAAGCAAATAATGGTTGACACGCTAGACAGAGAAATGTATGGGGCGCAGGGGGGCGGGCGCGGAGTCCCCGGGCTTGCCGCGGCCGGGCGGGGTGTGGCTTGGCTGGGGTTATGTTGTTGTTGTTGTTGTTCTTTGTCTCTCTGCTTCTTGGCTGGCTGGATTCGCGACTTGCAGTCTCGCTGGTCTCAAATCACGAGTCAGACCAAAGCACCTATGAGAGGACTCATCTGGATTTCTTCTGATGATGGAGATTGTATGAATGATAGCCTCTTAGACTTCAGTTTGTACATCAGTTGCTTTCGTCCTTCGTCCTTTTCCTCGAGTGTGCGCCCTTGCCGATGTGAAAGCGGAAACCGACATCGCGCAGCCTTTGGAATCGACTCTGTAGCACTTCGTTCCACCCCGTTTGGTCGCTTCCATTCTTCCCTTCGTCCGCTAGAAACTGGCGCCACTTCCTCCGCTGCTGGGCCACCCACCGCCCCAAGGAGGTCGTCTTGGTCGGCACGTCCGCATGTCCGTGCGTGGCTTGGAACTGGACGAGCTCCGCAAACTTCTTCTCCCATTCGGTCGCGTTGTAGGCGCACACTTTCCCGAGGGCGCCTTTGCCTGTCACGTTCATGAGATGTGTGCGTCATGCACCGTAAGTTGACGAGTTATATCAATCATAAGCATCTCCACTTACCGATCGATGGCTCAAGGCCTAGGCTCTTCAACCGCTCGACTCTTTCTCC
Organism: Thalassiosira profunda; assembly: GCA_036939355.1. Classification (NCBI taxonomy): domain Eukaryota; phylum Bacillariophyta; class Thalassiosirophyceae; order Thalassiosirales; family Thalassiosiraceae; genus Thalassiosira; species Thalassiosira profunda. The sequence goes on along the minus strand of JALLAP010001680.1, from coordinate 411 downwards.
GACAATGTCTGTTTTGCTGCAATCAGCTTGGCCGGGTCCTTTCTTGGATTGCTTTTGCTCTTCCCACTGACGCATCAAAAGGCGTTGGCGTGCCACCCACGCTCCGAGACTCGGGTTCTCTGGATACTTTTGCGAAACGTTGCAGTGCCCCCGCTCCCGTTTGAAGGCCTGGACCAAACAAGCATGGGTGAGCTACTCAGTCTGCGAAAGCTAGGAAATACAATTGCATCTCAACGCACCTCTAGCTCGGCATATCTTTGATTCCACAAGGCTTGGTGCTGTTCGGCCTGCTTCGTTGGGCGCTTCGCGGCTGGCTTGGCAGGCCTGTGTCTTGGTGAAGGAGGAATATCGGACATTGAGTCCTTGGGGTCTTCGCTGGAAGAAAGCGCAAGAGGCGAGGGCACGGGCAAC
>JALLAP010001678.1:0-11986 GCA_036939355.1 Thalassiosira profunda | reverse complement strand
TGGCCGACAGCAGATCCTCCACGCTCACCACCTTCTCCCCGTTCACCTCGGAGATCAGATCTCCCAACACGAGGGTTCCGTCGGAACGCAGTGTGGTGGCCTTGATACCAGCCTTCTCTGCGGGAGATCCAGGCAAGACCTCCACAATCATCACCCCCTGCATCTTCTTCCTCAGCTGCATTTCAATCGATCGTAGCACACGATCTTCCGCCACATTCACTCCAAGCGTAGGGCGGACGACCTTGCCAAATCGGATAATCTGATTCACGACCCTCCGAACCGTATCCACAGGAATGGAGAATCCAATGCCCGCCGAGGCTCCACTCGGTGAATAGATTGCCATGTTGACGCCGATCAAGCGACCCCGGGAGTCCAGCAAGGGCCCACCGCTGTTTCCGGGGTTAATTGCAGCGTCACTCTGGATGCAGCCCTTGATGGGGCGTCCTCCAATGCCGTCTACATCTCTTCCCAACGCCGAGACCACACCGGTTGTTAGCTGAACGGGGAGAATTAGATATTAGAGAAGTGAGATAATACACATGATACGCAAGCAATGCACGGAGCCGGGAGCTCTTACCGTATAATCCAGCCCAAAGGGATTGCCAATCGCCAGCACGTTCTGACCAACTTGCAAATCGTTCGACGAACCGACGGCAATCGGAGTGGGCAGATTACGGGCCGACACGCGCAAGACCGCCAAATCCTTTTCGGGCTCAAATCCAACAATGGTCGCCGACAGCGGCGGCATGCCCTGGAGTTTGACCTTGATGATGGGATTGTTCGTTGCGGATGCAATCACGTGGTAGTTGGTGACAATGTGGCCCTTGTCGTCCCAGAGAAAGCCACTACCGGCACCCTGTGTCGAGAAAGTATGAAATGTGAGATCGGAGATCAGTGACACATGATTGCACATTTCTGAAGTTCTTCTTACCATTGGCACCTCCGTTCCCTTCAGCGATAGCCCCCGCTGCAGAGACGTTTGCTTCGAGACGGTGGTAATATACGCCACGCTCGGCGACGAACGGGTGAAGGTGTCCACCACCCGATTCTCCTCCGGCGACAAACCTCCCGCGCCACCTCCATTGGCATACCCCGGCGAGTAAGAAGTGGGCGCCGCGTCCCTGCTCTCCACCAGCCGCTCGACGAGGTCGCGCTTCTCAATGCAATCCCGGTAGTCGACGCCGCGGTCGTTGAGCAGGCGTTTTAGCTCGGAGACGGACAGATTGCTGAGGGTCCCGGAATCTTTGCCGTTGGCGGCGCCTCCGCGGAGCAGGTTGTCGCTCACACGGCGAAGGAGCGAGCCGTCGTCGTGGCCGAGATGGAAGTAGTTCTCGTCGTCGTCGCCGTAGAAGAACAGCCGGCTCAGTTTGTTCTCCCTGGCACCGGGGGAGAAGGGCAGGGGCGATCCGAGGCCGAGGTGGGCGGCGCTTGCTCGGCCGCCGAGGCGGGGCGACGGGGCGAAGGACAAAGATACCTCGCTCCCGCCTAGGAGGGCGAGGACGGCCACCGCGGAGGAGAATGCGTGCATGACGGCAGCGACGATGGTGACAGGGCTGTGAATAATATGTGGCATGTTGTCAGGGCGCGGGGCTGAGAGAGTCGTGCGCGCCGCCTCACATCTTGCAAGCTGCCCACACCTCGGTATCTAGTTTTGTGTTCTGCCTTACCTTCCTTCCGGTTGCCTGTAGAATCGTCATTTCCACGTAGGAATCATACATTTTGGTGACGAAAGAAGCTAGGTTGTAGGCGGGGGGAAGAGCAAGAGACTTGTCTACAGTGAAAGTAATAAGAGAGTCACGAAATCCTAGAGCTCCACGTCTTCTCTCTGTTTCCTTCGTCGCAACCGCTATTGCCAAACCTTCCGCCGCGTCGGTCCACCACCAGGCCATCCTTTCCACCGTTCGGATCTCGCGTGATGGACACCAGCAGCGGCTCCGCTCGCTCGCCGCTGTCGCACGACAGATCGACCAAGTTGGCGTTGCCCGCGTCCGGCCGGCTCACCCAAAACTCGTGCCAGTCCCCGTGGGCGTACATCACGAATGTATCGGGATACTCGTCTCGCAGGAGCTGTTGGAAAGGCTTGCCGAAGTAGTTCCAACGCGCGCCGTCCATGTCCGCGTGGGCGAAGACGACTACCGATTTCAACCGTTGTTTGTATTTCGCCATGTTGGTCTTAGCCCATCGGAAGTTGTTGCCCAGTCGCCATACTTCGTCGCCCAGCGACGAGCCGCCCACTTGATTGATGCCCAGGAAGAGCACTTTGTTGTGGAAGAAGGCAAAATTGGACGCCGATGAGGGATACGTGTCCGACATCGGATTCCCCCCCTGGTTGTCGTATGCGAGCGTCCGTCTGATTTGGCCATTGCTGGAGGTGCCGTATCCGTACGGATTGGGGCCCGTGTTTCTCCCGTTCGTCTTCTGACCGTTGCCGAATTCGTTCATCCAGTGGCTCAGTGCCCTGTCCCTGTCGTCGCAGTCGGCCCATTCGTTGTCGCCAATCACAAAAAAGACATCGCGCGGATCGTAGTGCATTGCATTGCTCTCGTGGGCAAACATTTCGGCCACATCCGAGTAGCGTTCCGCATCGCACGACACTTTCCCGCTCATAATGTCGCCCACGTGGATTATGAATTTGTACGGCTGGGCCATCGTCGCGGGATCGAGGGCGCGCAGCTGTTCGTTGAGGCAGTACCGGTGGTCGGTGCGGTAGGGGGCGTCGCCGATCATGACGAACGACACGACCACCTCCGGCTCGTCCGTTGCTGGTACCTGCTGCCCTGTCGGCCTCCGCGTGGGCGGCGGATTCGGCGTGGGCACAGGCTGTGGTACTGGAGCCCGCGGCGCGACGTTGAATCGGTAGCCCTTGACACGGAAGTCGGCGTCGTCCGACTGCACCACCGTCTTGCCATTCACGGTAACTTTGAAGGTGCCTTCGCCGTAATCGCAGCAGAGCTGTTCGAGCAAAGATCGTCCACGTGATGTGCGCAGGTTTCCTCTGAGATAAATTGATTACATGTCGTCCCATTGCAATCGCCACATCGCACACTCACCCCGTCTCCGTTCTTGTCCAGCATCCTCAGCACGTACTGCCCCCGTTTCAGGCACAGGGCGCCGACGTATCTTGTCTCCCGCTCGTAGTTCGTTCCCTCGGGAGGTCCGGAGGCGATTTGCACAGTCTTGGCGCCGTTGAGATCGAACAGCTTCCATGCCGTCTCCCAGGGGTACCGGTCGGTGAACAGGTTGAAGATCCACAGCGCCTCGTTCTGGGCGCACCGACTATTGTTTGTTTGCAGCGCGCGCTGGCGGCGGTCGACGCCGATGGCGAGCGGAGCGTGGGAGGCGGCATCGATGGAGGGCGGCTCGACGACGACAACGGACGGGTCGTCGGGGAAGGCGAGGGTGCGTTGACTGGCGGCGGCGGCGCGGCCGGGCGCGTGGGCGAGGGTTGCAATTGCCGCCAGCAGCGCCCGCGCGGCCCTACTCCCGCCCATTGCGGCTCTCTGCGGTTCACGCCGCCTCGTTTGTGAGCTCCTGGCGCAGCTGTTCCGCCTTCCTCACTGCTCCTCTGCAAGAGGCGCGCGAGGATGATTCATTGGCATGCAGTCGGCTCTTTCACTTTCTTCGTGTTTATTTCAGAGATGCACCGAGACATAAAGAAGTCCGACTGTCAAAGACCCCCACTGCAACAAAATCCCTCCAACCCAAAATTTTCCCGACACAGAACATACAAGCAACCTCGCCCGCCTCCGCCCCCGCTGGTATGCCTTCCAATGGTCTAGAGAGCGCCGGCATCTCTCACAGCCGCCGCAGCGGATGCGCAAGTGCGGAGGCTCAAGCGCTGATCGCTGACTTCAATCTTCTTCCTCCGATCATTGTCCTTCGATCTTGCTTCGATTGGTGCAATCGTGTGTTGCAATAGATAGACTCGCAGTACGTCCCGACGATCGACGATATCATCATGAGCCACGCCGGCGATCTGGACGAGAGCGACTCGTTGGACTCCCCGCTGCTGGGCGAGGAGGGTGCCTCCTCCACATCTCAGAAGCAAAATGGCGGCGGGGTGACGCTGCACGGCGAATCTGTCGACGTGCGAGATTTGTTCCCAGGAGGGGCTGATGGCTCCACCTCCACTCCGGAAGACAACACTGCAAAGGATGATGATGGCCCGGCTCTCGATGGGTCGCCCGCAACCACCATGTCACTCGACAATGGCTCCTCCACTGCGAATTCTCCTCCGTCCGCGATGGAGTATGTGAAGCAATCGGTCCTGTTCCTACCGAAGAGGGGGCGCTCCCTCTATTACAGAACACGATACGGCGTGGCCAATTTCATCCAATCCAAGAGACCCAGGTCTGATGGCGGATTGACCCCCGTGGAGAGCGCGGCGTCAGTTACAAACAGTTCGACCTACAGCGGCAGCGAGGTAATCACCAATCCCACTGCGCGGGGCAGACGCCGGAAACGAAACCAAATCACCCAGAAGTCCGCCCTCGCGAGCGCCCCATCGACCCACTTCCTCTTCAAGCTCCTCATCCCGCCGTTCTTGGTTGCCAACCACGTCTTGTTTTACCACGCTCAGACCAAGCCCATGTGGAACCTCGCCTACAATACCAACGTCACCATTTCTGCCACGGCCACCACGCTCAAATCCAAGGCGGCCGCCGATGCACTCAACGTGCCGCATCACTACGACTTCGTGAAGAAGGAGAGCAAGGTCGTGGAAACATTTACATACATGGACGCCATCCGCAAATTGTGGAAGGGGGAGGGATTGGGGGACGCCCAGACCATATCGAAGGTGGCCGCGGCGTTGCTCGTGATCTTCTCGGGGATCTGGCCCCATCTGAAGTTATTGCTGGTGCACTTCTGCTGGTTCTTCCCGTTCGCCCACGGACTGTGGCTGAACAGCTCCCACGAGGGTGATGGCGACGACGAGGAAGAGAAGTGCTGCGGGAAGACGAGGCGGTGCTGCACCCACCACAACGGCTCGTGGAAGGCGTCGAACGGCGCCGGGAGCCGGTGCAGCCTGTGCTGCTCCAATGGACACTCGCACAAAACGCACACGGTCCGATCGCCGTTCCTCCGCACGCTCTCTACTCTGGGCAAATGGTCCTTGGCGGACGTCTTGGTGGTGTGCATCCTCATCGCGGTGTTGCACTTGGATTGGATCGTGCATCCCGACGCCATACGGGACGGCGTCGAGAAGGAATTGCCGACGTTGCTCGATTATGCCCACTCCAAGTATCCCGACGAGGTGGTGGACTGCACCCAACTGCTGGGATATACCTGCGGCCGCCACGCGTTGGTCATTCACTACCCCGCGTGCGTCACGTGCCAGACCCTCATCAAGAATGCGTACCACCACCCCGAGTGGACGGCGAACGAGGGGAAGGACATCTTGGAGGGAATCAAATTGGAGGGAGGGGGCTACGCCCAACTCCGCGTCATGGGAATGGTGGGCACGTACTACTTCTGCGCGGCCGTAATTGCGAGCATATTGCTGAGCGTCTTTGTGGACCGGCTGGACGAGAAGGATCGGAAGTGTGTCGAGGAGGAGCTGCTTGATCGGAAGAGGGAGCTGGAGTTCATATTGCCGGGAGAGGGCGGGGAGGCGAGCAGCGAATTGGCGTTGGTCGAGGAGTCGTCGCCGCAGCAAATATTGGACGAGGCTCTTTCGACTGATGCATCGATTCCGAATCCGAGTCCGCCAAATCAGCCGACTGGTTCTCGAGTGGGAGCGCCCTACACCAGGGTCGTCAGCAACAGCTCGATGCGCGCGCCGATCCCGTCGCCCACCACCAATTGCTACCTCTTGAAGCAGGCCCTCCTGCTGCTGCTGTCCATAGCGTCGCTCCCACTCTTCGTCTACGCCGTCACCCTCCCGACGATGCAGCGCCTGGTCTACGGCGGAGGACCGACATTGCTTCACGAAGTGCTGGGCATGGTTTGGGAGAAGGATTACTCTCTGATCACGTTGGTGGGGACCACCGGAGACGCCGGGGGGTGGGACATCTTTCTCATGCTCACCTTCGGGCTGTTCGCGGTGGTGGGACCGATCCTTCGATCGTGCTGTCTTATCTTCCATGTCTCGCTGGGACTGCCCGTGGCGCTATTGGGAGATTGCATCGAGCGCCCACGGCAGCGCACGACGCTGCGAATGGTGCTGTATCAGGCCGCGTCGACTCTTCGAAACGCTTTGCTGCCTATTATTGATGCGCTGGGAGCTTTCTGCTGCTGGGAAGTGCTCATTGTGGCGTTGCTCATGATCCAGTTGGAAATGCCGAGCATCACCGACACAATTAAACGGGACGATCGGTGCCAGGAGGCCGATCCAGAGCATGGCCGGACGTGCATCGAAGTGCAATTCAACGCTCTGGATAGCTTTTTGGTGGTGGGAGTGGCGTATGTAGTTTTGATCGTGGCAAGCGGGCTGGCAATGGATCTCGCGGGTAATGCGGATGGGATGACCCACACCCTGGGGCAGGACGAAAAGAGGTACGAATTTGGGCAGGCGATTCCTCAGAGGCGATCAAACTTCGTTCGGGACCACGCTTGGTCCGGCATGGACAAGAGGGCAAATAGCGGCGATGAAGAAGAGTATTACTCACCGCTGCAACAGGAGGAGGAAGCCGGGGGCGGAGAGAATGGGCTGGAACAAATTGTCTTTGTGTAAAACAGAGCACAATGGTACTGCCGGGATAGATGTAATGTTTGAGAGCAAGATCCGGGAAGGGAGTTCGGAGGGCTGAGGCTGGGACCTTTGGTGATTATTTGAACGAGTCGATGCTTCGTGTCTGCCGAGGGCAACCCGGCATCCGCACTGTATTTTTAGTCAATGGCAACAAATGCTACGATAGCGCTTATTGTCCAGAGCACATGGCTCCGCCCATTTGTTTTCATCCAACTAACCCCTTTGTCTCTTCTCTTGAGTGGAGGACAGGAGGGACAGGACGGAGAGATGGATGCACGGACAGCTGAGGGGTTCTCTTTCGAAAACGACGCGCCCTGCTACCGGCCGGTCATAAAACGCCACGAAGACAACCATGACGGCAACGCACACCCATCGAAACGACCGACCGAGCCTGCTGGCTTTTGGGGCCGCGGTGGCCATCGGCACAACGCTCGTCATCGTGTCTCTGCAGCACGTGCTGCTTGCGTCGAAGCAGCCGAAGGATACCCTGATGGACAGCATGCTCACGCGCGCTCGAGGCAGCTACCTTCGGAGCCACCCCCGCCAGGACTTCATGCCCGCCACCGACCTCTCGGGCCAAGACGGATTCTTCTCCACCGACGCCGTCGCCAAGCGGGCCGAGCGGGCCGAGCGGGACGACTTCTTTCCCTCTGGATTGTTCGATTGGCACGACGAGTTCTTCTCTCCGTTTCTGGAGAGCCCGTTCTTGAAAGAGTTTCAGAGGCAGCATCACATGNTGGCACGACGAGTTCTTCTCTCCGTTTCTGGAGAGCCCGTTCTTGAAAGAGTTTCAGAGGCAGCATCACATGATGATGGAGCCGGCATTCAAGATGGACGAGGATGGGGATCAAGGTGAGAGGCGGTGATGCTCCAAAATGATGTGTGCTCTTCGTATGATGATATTGCTCGCTCACCGTGCGCCTGCAACTTTCTCTACCGATGCGCACAGTATCACTCGTCATGTCCATCCCAGATGTGCCATTGAAAGGTACGTTTCAGCTTGACGTTGTCTTGTCGTTGGCTGTCACGATTATTGATTATGCCAACCTTCCATCTTTCTCTACTCGTGCGACGGACACTGCAGACATTGACATCGAAGTGGTCGGAGGCCGAGTCATTCACATCAAAGGCGAGAAAACGAAGGATTCGTCGCACGTGAGTTTCGACAAGCGGTTTTCCATCGGGCAGCACCTGAACGAATCGAATCTGAAGGCGAAGCTGACGAAGGACGGCGATCTCGTCGTGACGGCGCCAAAGGTGGGAACGGGAAAGAAGGACGAGGTCCGGAAGATCCCGATCCAGGAGGAGTTGTAGAGCAGGCAGCGTGACGGGGGTAGAAGGACGAGCGGTTCGCTTTGATGAGAGTGGATTGAGGCTAACGCATTGACTTTAGGATACTTATGTAATGGGAGCTTGAGAAACCGCACTTTGCCTTTGCTTGGACACGAAGCATTCAACCACCGGTGTGTATCTTCTGCTCTTGTGCATATCTCATGCACAAAATAGCATCGTATCTTTCCCATACCTCCAAGAACTGGCTGCGCATTGATCCTTTCATAAATGGGCCTGCGTCTATTCGTGTGATGGGCCCTCTGCCCCTGAGGCCTCACCTTCGATTAAACTGCATGTAGCATTTGTACTAGTTCTACGCCAAAATTTAGGTCGGCGGGAGGCGTACGTGTCAGCTCAAAGATTTCGCCTTGACACAACCTGACACAACCCACTCAGTCAAGAACCAACGCCCCATCAGAGCAGCGCCAACAAACAAACAGCCATGGCGGCGGCGGACACCATCGTCTCCCAAGCGGCGGGGCCCGGCGGCCGCGGCATCGACGCCCTCTGCCTCGGCTCGGGGCGATTCCTCCGCAGCGTCCTCGTCCCCTTCCTCTCCGCCCGCTGCAAGCCGGCCGTGTTCCAGACGCGCGGCCGGACCTTCGTCGACTCCTTCCAAAGCGAGTGCGGCGACGGCGTCGTTGATGGGAAGGGTTTAGCGGCCTCGCTACAATACGAGGCGGACACGAAGCAGTTTGATGGGACGGTATCCACCGACAATATTGAAGTGTACGCGGCGGGGACGCTGGGAACTCCGGCAGGAAAGTCTCACTTGATGGACGATCTTCTCTCCAAATTGAACGACCTCTCGGTGATCGGCGTGGGTGTCACAGAGGCAGGATTACAGAGCGCCGACAAGCAGTGCATGCTGGACTTGACAAAAGTTTTGTGCAAAGCTTATTGCAATAAGTTGAAGTGCAGCAATCCCCTAGGCAGAATCTGTGTGGTGAACACAGACAACGTGCCCAACAACGGCGACGTCATTCGGGGTCACGTGCTGGCGAACGCGGAAAAGTATGTCAGCGAGAAGGGGGGCGAGGGATTCGTCGATTTCGTGCACCACAAGGTGGCTTTCCTGAACAGCATGGTCGATCGGATCACTTCGTCGCGGCCGGAGTCCAACGGGCTGGTGCCGCTGTGCGAGCCCCTGCCGGCGAAGGCATTGGTGATTTGCGATCCGGGGAGGGATCTGCCGCAGTGGATGGACGAGGGAGACGTTCAATCTCGATTTGGGGTACGTGCTGCTTTCTTGAGCACTTTACAGGGCTCATACAGATTTGCTCACATCTTGTACTCTCTTGTAAATGGCCCCAGGTGAAGATTCGCCACGATCAAAAGGAGCTCGACGGCGACATCGCCCTCAAACTGCGCGTGGCGAACGGGACGCACACGGCCGTCGCCCACCTAATGTCGTTGCTCTCGCTTGCCAACACCGAGGCGCTGTGCGATAAATCTCCCGCCTCGGAAACCATTTTGAGCTATCTGGATTCGTTGTACGAAACCCAAATCCTCCCGGCAGCGATGAATGATGGAATTCTGGCGGAGGAGACCAACGCAGCGTGGAAGGATTGGAGGCAGCGGCTTTTGCACCCGCACTTTGGACTGTCGACCTTCTTCATCACGCAAAATGGAGCGGCCAAGTGTGGCGTCCGGCTGGGGCCGACGATCAAGGGTCTTGTGACCGGCAGTGTCTGCAAAGATGATGCAGGGGATCAATCGCTGAGCGTGTCGATGGCATTGGCAGTGGCGTGCCTTTTGCGGTTCCTTACGCCCGTTTCATCGAAGAGGGCGAAGGAACCTGGGTGGGCCGAACGAGTGGATGATGCAATGCGGCGCGGCGTGTATGTTGGCTGGCTGGATCGCAAAGGAAACACTGCCGACAATGGGAAAAAGACAGTCACTTATGCCGATGGCCTTCGATACAATCTGGGCGAAGGATGGTATGAGTTTCGATGCGATTGCGTGTTGAGAGGAAGAACGCCGGCAAGTGCCCCAAACGATGCAAATCGACTTGAACGCGAGATCTCCTTGCCTTCGGCGCTCTCGAAACTCGATGGTCGACAACCGTCGTCGTACGAGGAAGTGGTGAGATCGTACCTACTCCACCCTCACGGAGGGGATCTCGGATCGTTGCTGGAGGGAGATGACGTGGACGAGGAGTTGTCGAGAGCAAGAACGCTGGACACGTTCGTGAGCTCGGTATGCACCCTGTACGCTCGAATGGTCAACGGAGACAGCATCATCGACCTGATGCAAGAAATGGCAACCAAACAACACGTCTACGCAAATGGATTCGCCTCGCCCTGCGCCTGCTTGGCCGGGATACCATCCTCGACGCAAAATGGGCTGAAGCCGGTGCATTACAAACCGCGATCGATCCCAGATGAGAGCAACCTGCTGAACTCCCACAGCGGTCTAAGAGAGGAAGAAGTGCATGCTGTCGTATTTTCTGAGGTATCAGGTCAGCAAGTGATCGACTTGCACACTCATCTGCTCCCACCATCCCACGGAGCCCTGTGCCTCTGGGGCATTGACGAGCTCTTGACCTATCATTACCTCGTGGCGGAGTATTTCATGACGGCACCTGCTAGTATTTCTCCGCAATCCTATTACGCACTGAGCAAACAGGAGCAGGCGGATTTAATCTGGGACGCGCTGTTTATTCGGAGATCTCCTGTATCCGAGGCCACGCGCGGGGTCCTGACGATATTGGTGGCTCTGGGGTTGGAGGATCATGTGAAATCGCGGGACTTGGCTGCCGTTCGAAAGTATTACGACGCCTTCCGCGATGGTGGTCTGAGCGGCGTCGAGAGGTTCGTCGAGCAGGTGTATCGGATTTCGGGCGTGAAATATGCCATCATGACGAACATTCCATTCGATGCGGTGAGTGCTTCCTGTCTCATTCTCAATTGAAAGCATATCCCAGTTGAGTCTAACAGCATACCTACTCATTTCGACTAGACGGAGACGCAGCACTGGAGACCCAAGAAGAAGGTGAGCAGGTCAAATGAAGATCACGTGCAGATATCGAAGAGGAAGCAACTAACACTCGCCCCCTCCATTTCAGGAGTACCCGGCGACGTTCAAGTCTGCTCTGCGCGTAGACCCTCTGCTCGCCGGCGACAAAAAGACCATCGAAGCGGCCCTCAAAGCTTCGGGATACGGGACAACTCTCGCTGATGCCCGGCAGTATCTCCACGATTGGGCCGATACCATGCAGCCGGAGTATATGAGTGCGTTTCGATTTCTTTCCATTGCGTCGATTGCTTTGCTCTGTTTCTCACTTCCTCACTATATCCATCACAGTGGCATCTACGCCGCATGACTTTTACTTGGCCCCATCCGAGGGCGGTGGTGCTCTGGCCGGCGTCCAAAAGGTCGGAGTGAACGAGAGCGCGATGAAGACGCCGTTTGCCTTTGCGGATCTCCCCGCCGACGATTGCAAAGGTTGCGAAGAGACGGACAACTTGCCCAGCGTCATCAACGAGGACAGCGACTTTCTCACGGATGTGCTCATGCCGGTCTGCGAGGAGCGGAACTTGCCACTGGCTCTGAAAATTGGCGCCCATCGAGCCGTCAATCCGAGCTTGTTGTCCGCGGGAGATGGAATGGTTGCCTTTGCCGATACTGGATCTCTCGCTAGATTGTGTGGGAGGTTTCCGAAAGTGCGGTTCCTTGCCACCTTCCTATCGAGAGCCAATCAGCACGAAGCCTGCGTGCTCGCGTCGAAGTTCCGAAACTTGCACATCTACGGCTGTTGGTGGTACTGCAACAACCCCTCCATCATTCGGGAAATCACTCGCATGCGGGTGGAGATGTTGGGCACCGCCTTCACCGCCCAGCATTCCGATGCGCGGGTGATGGACCAGTTGATCTACAAGTGGGCCCACTCTCGAGCGGTCATAGCAAAGGTGCTGGCGGAAGAGTATCAAAAGACGATAAGCTCCGGCTGGACGCTTACCC
>JALLAP010001673.1:0-12763 GCA_036939355.1 Thalassiosira profunda | reverse complement strand
CCTCGGGATCACTCCATACCAGATCGCAAAATGCCCCCTCGTGCGGTATTTCTTGTTGTCGGTCAATGGCGCGTATTTGATCGATTGTCCGAACGTCCGGCGACAGGCCCCCATGCACACACAGCACGCATCCGTCAATAATGGCCCCGATTCCAAAGGTATCAAAGCACTGGACGCAATGACGCCAGACTGATGCGTTGCCGTATTTCCGATTGCACTCATCGTAGAATCCGTAGACTTGCGTGATTTGCCGGCTCTGCTCCGTGTCAGGTGGAGGTGCACATCACATCAAAAGCATGAGAAATTTCGCAATACGATATGTCAAGTAGTGATTCACATATCTGGAAATTTACCTCGTGATTGCCCCGCAACAACGTCACGTGCCCGGGGAACTTCAGCTTCAGGCACAACAACAGGCTCAGCGTCTCCACCGAATTGTGCCCCCGGTCCACAAAATCGCCCAGGAAGACGTACGAGCTATCCGGCGGCTCGCCCCCCACCTCCGGGCTCAGCAATTGCAACAGATCGTAGAATTGGCCGTGCAGGTCTCCCACGACGGTGACGGGCGAGAGGACGGGCTGGACGTTGCTCTCCTCCATCAGCAGCTCGGACGCCGCCTGACAGAGGCGGCGGAGGGCGCGTTCCGAGAGGCACTCGCCAGATCGAAGGGTGGCGATCCACGCCTCGACATCGTCGGGGCCGACGAGGGTGGCGCCAACCATGAGTGGGGATAGCAGGGGGCAGGGTGGTGGTGGTGATTGAGCGGCAGGGAGGTGAGTGTGTGTTGAGAGTTGGCGAGAGAGGTTTGATTTGGGACGGAGCGTGGAGGTGAAGGCCCAGTAGCACTTATGATACTGCTCTTTGAGGGTACTGGATCCTATGTGCATATGGTAAGACAATTGCAAATCTTCTGTGATCGTCCCACTTAGATAGGCTTCGACAGAGGTGCACGTCTTCGAAAAGAACAGCTCAGATTCGGAGGCCCGCACAATCCCACGCCGTTGTTGCCATTGTTGTCGGCAGCATCGCCTACGCCACCTCTCTCAGCGGTAGACCATGATTAGGCTGCTGCTGCTGCTCACGACACTGTCGGCGACACTGGCGTTGTCGTCGGCGTTCTTCGCGCCCCGCCCCCAATGCGTTGGCGCATGCACAGTCGGCACCTCGCTCTTCATGTCGACCGTCATCCCTGGCACCGAAACCGAAAAGCGAGAGAAGAGCGACGATCTCTCCATCCCTCCCTCGGAGGGAGAGATCCGCGGCCCGGTAGAATGGCTCATTGACGACCTGGAGGTATCCCGCGAGGACGGCGAGCCGTTCCACATCCTCCTCTTGGACGAGACGTTCGTGCAAAATGAGCGCATGACGATCGAGTATGCGGCGTCGTCGTGCGTGTACGTGCTCGCAATACCTTACGACGAGGCGGCCGAATTGGTGGCCCACGCGGAGGCCGAGGGCTTCTCGTGTTTGGGGACGTGGGGACATGGGGAATGTGTGAGATTGGCCGGGGCATTGCAAAACCGAGATTTGGTGTGCCGGGTCGTGCCGTTCTGCGAGGGAGGGGATCGAGCGTGGCAGGCGAGGAAAGCCGAGGGAGATATGAAGCGGGCCGAGGATACAGGCGCGGGGTTCAACTGATCATGAGAGAATGATGCGCAAAAGGAGCAGCATGCAAGTCTCGACAGCAATGGGGTTGAAGATTGCGAGACGATGCATCGATTCTTCGGTGCAGATCAAGCAATCATCGTTCAGAGATAGGAATTGCAATGCGGCAGGGCAATTGCATCGTTGAGCACGCACAACACCACTGGAAGAGGGACCGGCATGCACTCATGATTTTGGTCTAGTCTTATCAGGTCGCTGTTTGGTGGAGCAATACGGCCCAGCCGCCTCAATTGCATCACCGCTCAGTCGATGTATAGTTTCTTGTGCTTGTACGCTGGCACCTTCTCCTTGTATGTCTCGAACAGCCTCCTAACTTCCTCGCAGTACACCTTGTGATATTTGTCAATGTCCTGCTGTGTCGGTTCTGCAATGTGTATTAGTCCGATCGGCCTGCCAACCACGTACAGCAACTTCTCATCTCGTGGAATTGGCAAATACCACTTGCCCCAGAACAGAGTCAACGACGCCTGCAGTTTCCTCGAAAGTGCCGCCAGCGGTCCGTGCTTCAATACGGACAGTGCCGAAGTATTGCCGAACAGGTAGACCGGGACCACATCCACCCCTTCCCGCAAGGCNCTTCAATACGGACAGTACCGAAGTATTGCCGAACAGGTAGACCGGGACCACATCCACCCCTTCCCGCAAGGCCAATTTGATGAACCCCTTTCTCTTTTGCAAGTACAATCGCTCCTCGGTAGGACAGCTCTTGAACAGCTCCGCGATGCCCCCAATGTAGATCAACACCGATCTCTTTTTCAACTGCCTCTTCAGACTTCCTGCAGATGCATCAACGAGATTGAAGATACCCATCAGATTTTTCAGCAGGGGCATCTTGAGCACAACCGACGCAGCAGCGGTTGGCACATTTTCTACGTCAGATGGATTGGTTGCTGCCGCGCACATCCCCACGAACGTCAGAACTCCGTGCGGCTGGGCCGCGAACAGGTATCTCTTTCCTTTGGCCATTGAACTGCGGACATTCTTTTCGTCGGTGTGAATTTCCTCGTAGTCAAAATAGCTCAGCAGAGGACGTATCACCCGGATGGCCAGCGGCGAGAACCGCGGAGGTGTGATGATGGATAGGAGCATGGGCAGTGCGTAGACGAGCGATGCCTTCGTCGAAGGATACCGCAGAATCAGCGCGGCTGAGGCTGTTATCAAGTAGGTGGGGATTAACAGGTAGGCGATGCTGAAGACGGAAGCGACGGCCATCCCCAGCAGCCATGGGAGGGTCCGCCGCTCGTCGTACGGGGGCGCCATCTTGCACATCTTGACGACCGCGACCAGTGCGGCAGTGCGACAACACAAGAAAAAGTGGAAGGGGGGGGTGACGTTTGTCGGGATAAGTGACACCGACGAGAGGAGTAGCTGCCAAAGTGTACCATTTCCTATGTATTGTTACACTAATGATGGATAAATGAGCTCTACCCTTTCGACCGCAGCGCACTCGCTCGAGCGAGAGCGCTCGCGGCGTTGCCGCCTACGAGGCCGGGTGCACCGCGAGGGAATCTGGGTGAACCATGGTCTGCGGCTACTCGCCCTACACGTGGACCATCCTCCTCGGGATGATATTGACGGGCGCGGCGCGATCGATCGTCGTCAAGTGCACCTTCCAAAGCGGGCTCGAGGCACCGCTCACCGTCACCATGCTTTACCTCCTCGGCCAATCGTTTTCTCTGTTTGTGTACGGGTTGCAAAAATGGCTCGTTAGAGATTATCAGGCGATATCTGCATCCAGAGACGCTGATGAAATATCAATGGGCGATGTCAAGCTTCAGCGGCAATCGGTGGAGTTGGTGGCATGGGAGGTCGAGGCGGTGGACGGAGACGATGAGTATCTCAATGCAACAAACGATGAACCTTCAGAAACGTGCAAAGAGGAGGACTCGATAACATCCAATTGCAATACAGAAGCAATATCAGAGTCGATAGCACCAAGTCCAGAGCCGTCGTCATCATCGTCGTCTTTGGCGTCACAATCACTATCCAGCACAATAATGGAGTTTTACGCTGCTGCGCGTGCATCGTTTTACGAGGATGAAATGCCAAATGGCAGCAATCACGGCTTATCGGCCCAATCTGAGGAGCGGACAAAATGGGTGCACCGCGTTCCATTTTACTGTCGGCCCGCTCTGCCCGCAGTACTGAATCTGCTCAACTCGGCACTGAGATGGGCGTCGCTCGTATATATTGATGCCTCCGTGGCAGAGATGTTGATATCCGGCCTCGAATTGACGCTGAGCGTGGTGGCGGGACGAATACTACGCAAGAGAATGGTGTCCAAATCTAGATGGGCCGGGGTAGCGATCGTCGCCGTTGGCGTCATCATCATCGAGCGTGCCAACAATAGCAAACACCAGAAAACAGAGGGCAGTGAAGCAGGAGACGGCAGCAATACGCATGGAACAAGAGACGTGTCGATCGGAGTGGTTCTGATCGTCCTACAGTCGATCCTTAGTGTGTTGCAAGACATTGGCGAAGAAATATTCATGCAGGCGACCGACTTTCCTGCATCCTTGATGCTTGGGCTTGAGGGCTGCTACGCCTTCTGCATCTTTTTGACTGTATACGTGACCATTGGCAATCAGCTTGGCGTAGAAGATATTGACGCTACAATATCCACGCTGAGAGATGAAGCCAAACTGCGATGGTTGGCGGTTGGACTGCCGTTTCTATTCCTCGTGACTGGACTGTTCAATATCAAAGCGACATCAGTGACGTCCGCCATGACTAGGAACGTATGGAAGACTTTGAGGACCGTGCTTGTGTGGATAACGGCACTGGCAATCTTTTACCTGGGCAACTCTGCTTACGGAGAAGCCTGGCATGATCCAGAATCGGTCGGGATCCTGTTTGGATTCGCTGTGATGTGCTGTGGCATCCTTGCATACTACTGGTACAAGGATCAAGAGAAGTCAGAGAGGATAAACGTAGAAGCACCGACATAGTATGCACCAATCGAGCAGCAAAGCAAACAACTCCAGACAACAGAGAGGAGACCTCCCTCTTCTACCTGCGTGCTAAATATTCACGTGACACGTTACATGTGACGACAATGTGACGGGCCACGGGCCAGCAAACCTGTCCCCGCGCCCACATCGCCTCGCCTCCGGCGGCGCCTACTGGCCATATCTCCTCCGCCGCCTCGTCAACGTCTCCGTGGTCCCTTCTGGTGCAGTGATCGGCGGCGCTATTAGAAATTGGGGAGTGAAAGCTGAAAGCCACTTGCTACGAAGGGATCTGAACTGAAGTCCATCAGCCATCAACATCAACCCATCATCAAACGCGTTAGGTGGACATCTTCACGATGGCGCTACCGCTCCTAACAACGCTTGGACTATTCATAGGCGTCTCATTTCCATCGTCGGCATCGGCATGGGTGCCGCGTGTCAGCATTCAGAGTCGGTCTCGCCGAATTGAACACCCAGCACCAAGCCAAATTGGTTTGGGCTCCGCGATAACTCCGGCGTCATCCGAAGTCTTGTCATCGGCGTACGACAGAGCAATTCCCGCATCGATAGTGGGAGAGGCTGTGCGGGCGGCGCTGCGTTTCGATCGTGGCGTCTGCTTCGATTTTACCCAGGATCGCTATGCAGCATCTGGCGCTGATGGCAGTCGCCTTGTGAGCGTCGTTGGGTTGCGTGGGGAAGGCACGAATGCCTTTGTCAATGCCAAATTCAGTCGATCTATACCAGATAAAGATGACAACACAGCGGGGGGCGGTGTGCAGCTCTCGTCAAGCACAAAGCTGGTACGAAAAGGACATGCCTTTGAAACTGCATACCTCAATTCCAAGGGACGGATGATCGATCGGCTGCTGGTGTTAGCGTTTCCAGAGAAGGATGGAGAAACAGACGATGCCTTTCTCATCACGTCACCGGGGAACAGTGGTCCGAAGCTCTATAATGAGCTGTCGAAGTTTGTCTTCCCAATGGACAAGGTATCTCTGAGCGATGCATCTTCCGGATCCAGTGTCGTCACGTTGGCCTGCTCTTCTCTCCGGGATGCACAAACTTCCTTCAACAACAACATCTTGGGGCTGCTGATGAAGGACGATTCCTACTCGAATGAGTTTGAGTTTCCAACGGATGGAGTGTGCCATCACTATCGCGTGTCTGGTGATGCTGGATCAAAGACAGATGTGTACGTAATGAAGCACACGTTTCTGTCGGGAGAGATTTGCCACGGCTACACTCTGCTCGTTCAGGAGAGCGGAGCGACTCCTTCGCAAGCAATGGCGAATCAGATATGGAACAATCTCACTGACGAGCTCAATGACAAAGGCCCGGTGGGTGTGGGAGCGTTGGAATATGACACCCTTCGCGTGGAGGCTGGAATGCCAGGCTATAGGTATGAAATGTCAGGAGACGGGCCAAAGAAGGGCAAGTCCCAAACAGAGGTTGGTGACGAGCGAAGCGGCAGCGCTGGTGATGCGTATTATGCCAAATCGAGTCCGCTCGAACTGCACCTGCAAAGCCTGGTTGATACAGAGAAAGGATGCTACCAAGGGCAAGAAGGCGTTGCGTCAATCCTGAAGAACAAACGAGGTTGTCCGCGCCAGCTCTACCAGGCAGTGTTTTATGATGACGATAATGATTTCGATGGGGATGGGGGCGGCTTGGGACTTGTGAGCATCGACAACAAAGAACTCATGGAATTCAACAGGCTCAAAAAGCAAGTGGAGCCGATTCCGAACGATACGAGGCAACCACGTCCCGGCGATGACGTCTTCGTTTTGGGATCGAGCGAATCAATAGCTGTGGGCAAGATAACGAGCGTGGCGGAACCAAATGGGACGGGTGATGCAAAGACGGTTGCACTTGCTTTGGTAAAACGACCAGGGCCGATCTTGAAGGCTATCAAAGAGCAAGGGTTGGAGCTGCCAAGATGGTGGGAAGATGCAGACAGCGACGACGTGGATGGCGATGCAAGAGGGCCCAGTAGCGAAAAGAAGGGCGGTAGCGGCATTATGCAACCCCCACCCCTGGACCCACTGCACAACCTGGAAATTGTGATTGGCGGAACCTACACTGTTGGAAGACTGGTCTCAGTGCCAAGCAGAAGCTCCAAAACCAGCGGAGGTGACGTTGCCGCACTACTTGACTACGAGGAGCAAGGCACGGTTGTGGACTCCGGAGAGGCCCCGGCATACTTCAAATACAACTTTGAAGACGATCAAGCTGTTGATGCAGACAGAGTAACGAGCTCGCCAGTCGTTGCCGACGTGGAGGATGATTGCGAGAATGACAACGAGGAGCAAATGGTAGACGATCTTTTGGCGAAAGCCGAAGAGGAGGCCGCTAAAGCTGCGGCAGAGGCAGAGAAAGCCGCGGCAGAGGCACAACGAAAAGAGGAGAAGATGAAGATGTGTGAGTGACTCGCCTCTTGTTGATTTGTAACGTTTGCTGAAACCCTTACCCCGCCTTCTTTCTCTGTTCAGTGAAAGCAAGAGCCGAAGCTGCAATGGCAGCTCGTCGCAAAAAGAAAGAGTCCAGCTAGCACTTCTCATACTGTTGTGCAACGCGTTCCCTGAAATGACACACCCTCTTCCATTTTCCCTTCTTCTGTGTAGATTGCTTCGTCGCTCGTTCCCATGCCTCAAATATCACATCTACCCCTCAACGACGCCCATGATGTCCACCGCGGCGGTGGCGGCCTCCTCCCCTCGGCGCGTGCGGTCCCTGCCCGTCGCTTCCCAAGAGCGGTGGAGAACCGTCCTCTTCCTTCACTCCCTCGGCCAAACCCCAAACAACGATGGAGATGCGGCCCTTGCCGTCCTGCTCCTCCTCAGGCAAGGCGTTGACACCGTGCTTGAACAAGATGTTCACGTCCCGACCGAAGCTGAACACGCCATTGTTCGTCTGAGGGAAGTAGAGCTTCATCTTCTCGCCCGACTCCAGCGGTGTGGCCCGGAGAAAGGCGAGCTCGCGCCTCGCACCGAATGAAACTCCCACCGTAATGTTCTGAGTCCGCGCCCTCTGCGGATTGTACGCCGCCGAATCGTGGTGGAATGGCTTCCAGTCACTGGAATCTCGGTTTTCCTCGACCAGCTTGTAGTAGATTGACCAATCTCCCTCATCGCCAAAGAGCTCTGGCACGATGACAACATCGTCATGCTTCAGCGGCTTGTCGAACGACTCCTTGTCCTTCGATCCCACCCACACACGAATGTCGGGCCGCACCAACGTCGAGGCCGGGTCGAAGCTCTCGGAGTTCCGCGCCCCCTTGTTGCCCCGCTTTTGCGCACTCTGCGTGATGCGCTTCGTCGGATCGTCGCCGCGCGGATCCTGCCATAGGAGGAGAGTCTTTAGGATTGCAAATGGCAAGGAAACTTTCAATACAATACATTTAGGCACTCACCTCGTTCGCAGGCGTCGGGTTCGCCAGCGCGTCCAGCTTCTCGTCCGGCCGGGCGTTGGGGTTGGGTGCCCATTTTTTGTGCACCTTCGAGTGGGCAGGACCGGACGGCTTTCCACTGCGGTGGTTGCCTCCCCCACGACCTCCGCTGCGTGAGCCTCCTCCGCCGTTGCCACGGTCGTCGTCCCTCGCCGGGCCATAGTGCCCGCCCTCCGCGCCCTTACCAAAGTCGCGCCCGTCATTGTTGTTCCGCCGGTTGTCGTCCCGAAAGTGCGGAGGCTCGCGATCGCCCCGCCCGTAGTAGCCGGCGTCGCCCCCTCCCTCGCCGCGGCGCTCTCCGGCGTCCCAGCTGCCGTAATAGTCGCCGCGCCTCCCGTGGCCACCGTCGCGGCTCCGGCTGCGGTCGCGCCCTCCTCCTGCACCACCGCGGTAGTCCCTGCCCCCGTGCTCGCGGCGGCGGTGGTGATCGTCGCTGCGGCGGTGATGGCCGCCTCCGCCTCCTCCCCGGCCGCGCGGGGAGCGACTGCGCGAGGAGTGGCCGTGGCGGCCGTCGTGCCGGTAGCGTCCGGAAGATAGTGGTGCATCCATTGCGATTGCAAAAGTGGTGACGACGAAAATGAGCAGGTGGTTGCAAATAGTGTTAATGATCTGCACATTGGTCAACAAAGGTAAATTATACTGTACTGTTTTCGTCTTGAGCATTTCTTACTGAATAAGTATTTGCACACGGCTTGGGGTACCTCCCCTAACAGCATAACAGCTCTTGAGCGGCCGGAGGAGACCGCAGTCGACTCTGGCGCTGGCGCGGTCCTGCGTCGACGCGGCGGCGGCCGAGGCCCGAGGTCAGGCGCGCGAGCGATGATCGCGGCCACCAGCAGGAGGGCGGCTGCCTCCCTTCTCGGGCGGCCCGGCACGAGGTCGATTTGCAAAGCGCATGCACCGACGGCGACGACGGTGCATCCGTCGATATTATGCACGCTGCGAACTCCAGCGGGCGCCCATCTTGCGCCGTTGGCCAACACAAACGCTCGATGGATATCCGCCTCTTGCCCGCGGTTCGAGGCCGCATCGACGACCGAAGCGGCGCCTGCAGCAACGAACCATCAGCCCCCGCTGCCCGTCCGCGTAGCCCTGGTCTCCACGACCACCGCCCTCGCCACGCCGTCGTTTCCTGCCCTCGGATTTCTCTACTTAGTGCTGCGGGTGACAGTTCCGGACGCCAATCTACGCAAGGCGATGGAGGGCCGGTGGGGGACGTTGTTATCCTTCACCACCTGGACGCTCTTGCCCAAGCTGTACCACGGCACGGTGGCCTCCCTGGTCTTGCCCTGCGCGGTGGGGAACGCCATCGTAGCGGGCGGAGTGTACGGGATGGTGGATCTGGCGTGCGGCGGACCGGCCAGCGCGTCTCCCAGCTTGAACAAGGTGCTGCAAACGCCGTGGATCACAGGGAGTGGGATCGGCGCCACCGTGGGATATGTCGCTCCAAACTATTTTTACGGTCCCGTGATGGAGAATCTGTATGCACTGGATGGGATGACGCAATCCATGCAGCATGTCATGAGCTTTCCCTACGCAACGGAAGTCAGTGTTGTCACCGGTGCAGTCGCTGGATTACTGCTGCATCCGTTGCTCTACTTTCCGATGAACGGAGTTGCGGGGATGCACTGGGGTTATTTCTCTGGGGCGGCGCTGGCGGCAGTTTCCTCCGCACTCTTCTACGTGTATTATGGGAGAAAGGACGCTGGGCTGCCTGTTCCTGATGGGTCCTTCATCTCCCCATCTGAAATGGCACTTGTGGATTCGATCGTACGATACAACAATACCTCGAGGGAGATTGAGACGTATTCGTTGAAGGAGGGAGCATTCGTTGGCTCTCCAGAAAAGTGTGTAGAAGGGCGGAAGATTGCTGAAGCGAGCAGATCCTACTCGGAGGCAGGAAAGAAGGCGGTGTTTGACGACCGGCTTCTCGCCTTTGTGTACAATTATTGGGATGCAGACACGAAGGACAAATTTCCCCAGGATGTTGTGGACATCAGATTAGCGCAAGAATTAGAGCGGATACAGAATTCGATGGCCGTCACAGATGCATCGGTTGCCTTGGTCCTCGACGAATCTTCCCGCACTGGCCCCCGCGACCCTGTGAAAATCTTATCAGCCATTGAGGAGCTGAATGAGGCTGCTAGCCAACGGAGCAAAAGACAGCTGTTGCGGACAGCCAAAGACTTGGAAGACGTCTCTGCTGCAATTGCGTTCCTGATGGCCGCGAAACAATCGAGGGTAACGCGACAAAACGGCGATGTGCTTGCTGCGGAACAGTTCGTGAGGAGTCGCTTCCCGGAACTCACACTGTATGCATCCGATGAACGGTACAAAGATGCGAGTGTCGAGGGCCAACTGCAGCAGGCCAACTGGAAGGGCCCAAAGCTGGACGATGCAGCGAAAAGATGGATGCACGTGCATGAGGAAGAGCAGCGGCGGACGTGGAGGAACAGAGCACTCATCGCTGCAACAGGACTTCTCCTGTCTGTTGCTGGTGCAATGCTACAAAACAGATGACCCTGTAGACGGTAGACGGTACATTGCAAACTATTGTACAAATCCTACTCAAACGAAGTTAGTTCACTGTCGCCGACATCGCCTCCCCCAACCTTCTCGACGTGGCGGTCCCTTCATCGACCTTCAACCCCAGCAGCCGCAGCGCCTTGACGAACGTCGCCTTCCTTTCCGCGCCGTCGAACTCCGTCCCCTCCCTACACGGCGGAGAATGGCACCCCTGCGTCGCAATCCCCGCGACTCCGTGGACGAAGCTCCAATCGCGCAATCCACCGTCGACAAAGTCGACCAGCCTCTGGAGGTACCCAAACTCCACCTCCGAATACGTTTGGACGTCCGCAATCCACCGAAACAAGCCGGCGATCCACCGCAACTCCGGATGATCGGGGTGGTCGCACACCGCCCCCGGATCGTCGCAAAAGTCCACATCGGGGTACCAACTCGGCCGTCCCTCGGCCGCGGCCCGCGCGCCCAGGAAGTAATTCAACCTGCCGTACTGGCACGGTCCTCTCAGCTGGACGGCGCCGCGGCCCCACCAGCAGCACCCCTCCACGTCCTGTCTTCCGGCGGCGTTGGGGGCCGGCGCATCGACCACTTCGGTGCCGGAGAGGTAGTCCCAGTGGCCCGTGTGCTCGCCCGCAAACTCGCGGGGGCGGCAGTACAGCGGCATTGGCGCGCCCTCCCGCTTTCCTCGGGGATTGATGGCTCCCGCCGTCGTCCGCATGTTCGGATCGACCGGACAGCTATAATCGACCCCCGCCTCGTCCATTTCGTTCTTGGGACAGGTGAGCATATCGTACTCCATCCCATACTGCCCGCACGCATTCGCTATGGGCAAAACGCCCCCCACCGCGTCGGAGTTGACCTCGTCGCAGCTCCCGTGCGCGATGGAATCCTCGAAGCTCATGGCCAGGAACAGCGCCACGTTGGCCAGTCCGTACGCCCTACCATTGGGCACCGAAGACGCGGGAGGGCCAATGTAGAACTTCCCATCGTTGACACCATTCACGCCCAACGTGATCATTTTGCGCAGGCTTTCGCGGAAGGGGAGGTAGCCGAACTCCCCGCCGGGGCCGTCGAGCAGTTCTCTCGCGAGGCGGAGCTCATTTGCGGACAGGTGGGCGTCGAGGGCGTGCCATCCCTCTAAAATCTCCGGATCCACTGGTGGAGTTTCTTGCGATTGGATGGCAAGGTTGGAGGTCCCGACGTTGATGCCCTGCTGGATGCCCCCCTCGTCGTTGGAAGCCTCGCTAGGAGGCTCCGTCGGAAGCTTCGACGGCGACCGGGTCGGCGCGCACCCCGGATCGGGCGGGCACTCCACCAGCCTCTCGATGTTGCACGCGTTGATGCGCTCGCTGAACGCCTGCCCCGGCGCGCACGCTTGCTCGGGCCCCGGGTCGCCGGCGGCGCACACCACGAACTTGGCGCAGCGCGTGAAGGGCACCGCGCGGGTGCCGCTCTCGCCCGGGGCGCAGAGGGGGATGCCGCAGTCCGGCCGCTCCGGAGGTTCGTCGACCGCCGCGAGGTCCCGGCAGTGGCACTCGTCGGGGACGTTGCACGGCCACCACGTCTGCCCCGCCGCGCAGGGGGCGCAGTGCTCGTCGGCGACGGTCGTTCCGGAACATCGGAGGGTGGGCCCCTGGCAGTTGTGGCAGGCGGTCAGTCCGTCGGAGAGGGCGCGGGCGGCGGGGGCGAGGGGCTCTTTGTGGCGTTGGTGGGGCTGCTGGTGGTCGGCGGAGGCGGGGTTTGCGAGGAGGGCCGCGCCGAGGAGGGCGGCGGCGGCGCGCCGCCGCCGCCGCCCCCGGCCGTCTGGAGATGCCGCCGCCTCCATTTTCGGCGTCGAGGGTCCTGTGCCGTCGTCGTGGAGGGGCGTCGCGGGCACGTCGTTTCCGACCTCTTGTGGCTGTTTTTGCAAATTGCACCAGCGCTTACTTGCTTGCTGAGGGGCGCAGCTGGGCTGAGACACTCGGGTGCCGTTCGGAAGGGCTGCTGGTTAGAACGGCCCGTTTGAAAGTGTCCGAATCGTTGTCCGAGTCTCAAATCCGCCACAATTTTTTTCCCCCCGGGGCAATTCCCCCGGATTTCCCGGTACTAGCAATTCCTACGCTGTACCGCTATTTTCTACGTGAGTCCGTCTGTCCGTCGTTTTAGGGCTAATATAAGAAGTGGCGGGAACGCAAATTTG
>JALLAP010001664.1:0-18521 GCA_036939355.1 Thalassiosira profunda | reverse complement strand
CCCCTCACAGCTGCCTCCGCGAGGCTCACGTCGGGGCTGACGCCTCTCCTTCTCCTGACACGGTCCACGTGGAACAGGGGTACCGATGCGGAGGGAGCACCAAACCCACGCGGGCCGTAGATTGCATCGAAGCGCAGTCCCACTGATGATACACCGTGCAAGGCGTGGTAGGAGGAGGCGAGGATCTCATCAATGAGACGCGATGCCCCGTGGAGTCCTCTGGGTGGGCGCTTGGCCGCGTGTGGCGATGCAGATCCCAGTACCTCCTCGTCGTCGCCACCGAGATTGCGTCTTTGCTTTGTCGTCTTCGACAATTTGCCATGCTTTTGGTTGTTCAGTCTATCCGCTGTATCACGAAAGCGGAGGGCATCGTAGGACGACGCGTACACGACGTGCGGCCGCTTCATTTTCGCCTTGTCTATGTCCGAGAGGCCGCGGAAGCTCCCGCGTTCCGGCATGAGCATCGTCTGGGCCACAGCGGCACTCAACAGCTGTTCCATTCCCGTCGCACCCATTCGGAGTTCGTACAAGTGAGGCCGGCTGGAGATGCTGTCCCACAAAATCCCTTCCTCCTCCTCTCGTCGGTTCCGGAAGACGCGGCGCGACGACGAGTGATCGTCCTCATTTCCTCCAGGGGTGTAGCTGTGAGGTTCCGAGTTCAGCAACGAGTCGGCTTGCGTCCCCGCCAAGTGCACCACGTGCGTGGGCCGATATTCCAACAAGGCCTCAAGTGGACCCGATCCATCAGATGCAGTTCCAGGGGTAAGAGGGATGCCAAACTGATGATATGGCTTCGTAAACGGCATCTGTCGTCTGGCCACACCATCCTCGTAGGCCTCTCGGACCGACACGAGGCCGCTCTCCCTATCCAATTCGTCTCTTCGCTGCTTGCGCCTCTTTTTCGTCTGCCTCATTTCTAACCCCATGAAGGGGACCTGCAGTTGCCGGGCATCCTCCAATTCCGTCATGAGTATCGACAACCTCTCTTGCTGCTCCAGCCGGACCAAGGGATCGTTGGGCATCTGCGTGTCCAATCCGAGGAAGGACGTCACGTTGCACTGCCGGTGCAAGGCAAGGGCGAGGTGCAATCCCAGCGGAGTGAGTATCCCCGAGATCATCACGCGAGAATTCGGACCCAGGGGCTGATAGCCCTCCGCCTGCTCCGGGGCCAAAAAGGCCTCGGGCGATGTAAACGGCGGGAGGTAGTTGTTGGGGTGGCGTTGTGATGCCGCTTTGGCGTGCGCACCGCACAGAGGGTACTTGGACACGTCCACCCTACTTCCTTCGTCGTCGCTCGATTTGGCGGTGTCACCCTCCCATCGTTGCTGGACCGTGGCGATTGTGGATTCCGACGAATAGTCGAGGGCGTACCACTCCGGCATGTCATCGCCTTTTTGCACGGGAGGCCTGGT
This sequence comes from Thalassiosira profunda, assembly GCA_036939355.1. NCBI lineage: Eukaryota > Bacillariophyta > Thalassiosirophyceae > Thalassiosirales > Thalassiosiraceae > Thalassiosira > Thalassiosira profunda. The sequence continues at coordinate 17,109 of JALLAP010001664.1, read as the reverse complement.
TCGTTGTCGTCTATTGTTCCGTCTCTTTGCCCCCGAGGATGTGGCTTCTCGTTGCCATTTCTTTGCCGCCCCCGGCATCGGCATGGCCGGCTCGTCCACTGTGGATTGGTGTCGATCAAACCCAAACAGATGATTGATGCCAAATGCTTGTCCGGTGCCCCCCGGATCTTTCGGCGTGCGATCATCTTTCGGCGTGCGATCGCGGAGGATCCTCCCCAACGCAAAAGTGGAAAAAGGCTTTCTAGCTGGGGTGCTCAGATGGTCGTCGTCGTCTTCCCCAGCGCCGTCGTCATCATCGCCCTCGTCCTCATCGGCGCGGCCAGCTTGTCCTCTATTGCTGACCTTGCCGCTGGTTGGAGATTGTGGAACTTTTGCATTGCTCTCCCCCCTGCTCAGAGTTTGTGCCGGACGATGTCCCGATCCGTCCTCCATACGATCTCCTATATTTGGCAGCCGGTGCTCCTCCTTCCAATAGTGATTCTGAGCCAGATACACAAACAACAAATATCCCGCGATTATCGCCCCCAACAGGCATTGCGCCGCAAGTTTCCACGCGTGCGCCCGCCGATTCCTCTGCAAATTGCCATTCCCGTGAAACTTCGACCGCCCTCGGTACCCCTGCGCGTTCAATTGTTGCATTTGCATCGCCAGCGGCATCTGCGGCGCCCTTCGATTTTGGGGAGATGTGACGTAGGCGGGCTCGTCGTGCGGGGGCTTGTGCCGCCGGTGAACGAGGCCCTCGGCCCCAGGAGACATTCTCCCCGGACTTCCCGGGGGAGGCACCATCTCGTCGTTGCTGTTCACGGAGCCGGCATCGGATGACGAACGCCAGTCGGCGCTCCCGTGGTCTATCCGCAGCATCCCTCTGTTGTGGGTGGATGGATTTTTGGACGCCGATCCGGGCGCGGAGGGCATGTTATTTTGGGGGTGATCTGGAGGCGGCGTGTTCCCGCTCGACGGGGGCGAGAGGCGGAGCTTCCGCAATATTTGGGGCGTCGACTCGTCGTACCGGCCCGAGACGTTGGGCAGGGATGATGAGGCAGCGTCGAGGCGGTCCTGCGGCTTGGGCTTGCGCCTCATTGCAATTTATTGATAGGCCTTGCAATTGGTGACGATGCGGCTTTTTAGGTGGATGCACTGTGCGCTCAAATACACTATACACAGCTTCCTGTCTCCGAATTGCAAACCCTGCCCCTTAGCGCCCCAGTCCTTGTTATGCGCGGCGGAGGTTCATTGTCGCGGGCGGAGGCTGCTGCCGAGTGCGCCGCCGCGCCGGGAGCCGGGGGAGGCGTTGTTGGAGCGCGCTCTTGGCTCTTCTTTCTCTTTTCTCCCCTTTCCCGCGGGGTGAGACGGAGGTCAGACCGCCGGAGGAGGGCGCTGTCATGTCCCGCCCCCCCGCCCCAAACGTACTACGCCCAAGGCCGTTTCCGCTGTGCACACCACTACCATGCTACCCAACAACATCACGCGCGGGTGCATCGCTGCTGCCGTCGCGGCCTGCTCCGTGTTGCAATTAGGTCCGGCCTGTGCGTTCGCGCCTCAGAGGTGTCCTCCACTCCGCGCGGCGCGATGTCCCAACCTCTTGCGTCAAATCGAGCACGTCTTGTGTGCGGAGAGAAAAAGCGACGAAGGAGCGGGCGATGTCGATGAAATGACGACCGTCGGGTCCTCGGAATATTACCAAGGCTTCCTCTCGCGAGCGGTGGACGAAGAACCCACGGAGAGGGTTACCGGGGATGCTGTCCTCGGGCCAACGCTGAAGTTGGCAGGAGGGGTATCCTTCATGTTGGTGGTGCTCACGGCGGCGTTCTTGGCCAGCAATGGGATTATATAAAGATGGAGGATGGCTCTCGAGGGAGACAATCTGAACAGCACCACACATAAACAATGGCTGCTGGGAGAGCGAGGCAATTGGTGAAAGAGATAAAAATATGGCACAGCGAATGCACAATTTGCAATGAGAGACTGAAATTCCACTGGCAACACTAGCAAGGGCGCACAGCATTGCTTGCCGATGCAGAATGATGATATTATTTGCAACTTATGCACAAACTGTTTATTTGCAACTTATGCACAAACCTAATTGCAACACGGAGCAGGCCGCGACGGCACCAACGATTCGCCCGCGCGTGATGTTGTTGGCTGACGATGGTGATATGCATACAATAGGACAGCGGGAGGAGTGGGAGTCCAGCGTCTTAGCTTGTCCGTCTGTGGTGGGGAGGCTGCTGAGAGCTGAGAGGCGAGAGGGGGGAGGAAGGATCGATTGACGCACTTCCCACTTCCATCCCACCTCCCACCTACAATACCACCACCAAGAGCGCGCGCTGCGCCCGCTGCTGGGCGCTGAGGCTGATTCTAGCTCCCGCGCCTCCCCTGTCCTGCGCTGCTGGGCGGCTGGTGGGGAGGCTCCCCGTGTTAATGGTGGCAGCGCATTAGCTATTGTAGCATTCCGCCCCTTTCTGCCCCTTCGCCCCTTCCCTTCCGTGGGTGAGCGAGGAAGCGGGAACTCTACGCACACACCAACGAGATGGAGAACGAGAGGTGGGTCGAATACTCTGGAGGGGGGGTTTATTTCAGGGATCGGAGGGATGCCCTGCGGCATGTTCGGATGCACCCCCACCTCACCAAGATCCCTAATTCTGCCTTTTACGATTGCACCCGGTTGAGGGAAGTGGATCTCGTGAACGTCACCTCTTTGGACAGCAAGGTTTTCTTTCGCTGCATCGAGCTGCAGGCGATAAATCTTCAGAACGTGACGGAATTTGGACAATATGCATTCTATCGGACCGGACTCAAAAGAGTCATTGTTCCCTCAGCTGTGGCCAGTGTCAGCCATATGGCATTTCAGGGCTGCAAGCAACTGACGGAAGTCACGCTTTGCCATGGAGTTCAGACAATAGGTCTAGATGCATTTTCCGGATGCAGTGAACTGAGGAACATCACAATTCCCTCCACAGTCACTGAAATTATGGGAGGAGCGTTCGCACACTGCGACAAGTTGATTGTCGTTAATTTGCACGATGGACTCAAGAACATAGGTACGAGAGCATTCGGACGATGCCCCAACCTGCAGCGCGTCACCATCCCTTCCTCCGTAATATCAATTTGCGACACAGCATTTGATATCCGGGCGGAAATTGAGATTCTCGAGGGGGTGCAGGAGATCGCGAGGCAGGCGTTTGTTAGTGAGTGGGATGCCGATGAAGATCACTATTACTGGACGAGGTCGCTGGAGCGAGTAAAAATTCCGTCCCCTGCCTTTGTAATCACAGCTCCAGATGATTACGTGGAGCACCCTTTTGGTGCCCTTGCGAGCCGACTGTCAAGGAACGGGACCATCCCTTCTAACAAGGTTCGGATGATTGTGTCCAAGTTTCTGAAGTACATGAGTCCCGGCCAGATTGAAGAAGCCGGGGGAAAGATCAATGAAATCATTGGGAGGCAGGAGCATTCAACAAAAGATAGACTCGAGCGTGTCCGCAAAGTGCCTGCCTATTACCACTTGCTCGATGCTACAACTACCTTGGAGCTGGCCATTTGGAAGATCAAGATTGACCAATCCGCTAAGAGTGCTCGTGGGATCGGAGGGGAGGAGAGCAATCGAAAGAGGGCGAGGGTTGATTCTATTCCTCGGGGCCGGTGCCGCACCAACTCCGGAGCGCACATCATCATTCCACTTGTTTTGCCCTACATGTAGGAAAGTGCAGGCGGCTGCGACAGGGGCTAGCTCTTCGACAGTTGGACAGGGTAAATGCTACTAAGCTTTTCCTCTCCACTGCCGCACTCATTTTGTCCATGTCACTTCTTCCAGCGGCGGTCCCTCCCACTCCCGTAGCGAGAGCTCGTCCTCCACCGGCAGATCCCTCACCCTCCGCATCACCACACCAGGCTCGTTCCCAGCTGACGACGACCCTCTCGTAGAGGTGGAAATTGTGCGGCGTATCAAGACATCGGACCTCCCGTCGGGGAGCTTAGCCGGCACCAATTCGTGACCGCCGCGATTCTCACTTGTCACAAACTCGTGAATGGCGCTCTGCCCAAACTCTCGCGCCAGCTTCTTCAATGCCCTCATCGCCTCCGCCCTCGCGTCATACGGGTACATGAGCGCGAATCCGTCCTCGCGGTGGCGCGCCAGGGAATTGTGCTGATAGCACGCCCAGACATCGTTTGGCCGCGGGGTCAGTCGGTTTTGGATGGCCGTCCACAGGTTGGCGTTGGCGTTCCGGTTGAGTTTGGAGGAATCCACAGTCATCACAGCGCTCTTGGGAAGGTCCATACCATTGGCGCCCGTGAGCGTGAAGACCACCACGCGGCCGGTCGACGCTGACAGTGCAAAATCGTTTGGTTGGTCAATCAGCGACGGGAGTGGTATCCTCTGTGGTGGCTTGGCCTTCTTGGCCCGTTTCTTTCGCAGGAAGGAGCCCTTGCCGCCCGACTCCAATGCCGCCCGCTCGCGCCCCATCTGCAGTTCGATCCAATCGGCGTCGGGGATCAGGATGAAATTCTCGCGGAGGGAGCTCGAGCGGCTCAGCATGACCTGCGCCGAGCCGGCCCACGTGTCCGAGCTCAATTTGTTGGTGGCGTCGCTGCCCAACGCTCCATAACTCGCGCTGTTGCCGCTCGTGTCGCTCCAACTGATGCCACTGCCACCACTGACATTGCCTCCGCCGGTGGCGTGGACTACCACAACACGAAGCACCGGCAAAAGGAGCACCACAATCACCGCCAAGATGGCCCACTCCTTCCGATTCTTCGGCAACACGTCGCCTCCCTCCTCGTACCACTGCTCCGCCTTCCCAAACAGCGGGCTCTCCCTCACACTGTCCCTAAACTTGTGCCACGCGAGTACGACCGCGTCCACCGCATCCCCGACGCTCTCGCTGCTCCTCCATCGACCCTTGGCGTTCCCGTGCTTGTCCTTGTAAATGTTCAACGGCGCGGAGGAGGACGTGTCCGTGGTATCCGTCAGCGACGAGGCGTTGGAGGAATTCATCCCACCTCCGGATTTCTTGCGCTGCCGCGGGCTCTGCCGTCGACTGGCAAGGAGGTCCGAGAGGAACGACGATTCGCCGACGCTCGCGGCGTCCCCATCTATTTTCTTACCACTTTCGCCGTCGGGGTGGAGGAGGCTCTGGTACTGCGGATTCTTTCTCCGCGTCGTAGAGGCAATCAGTCCGTCCAAAAACTCGTTGGTGCTCTGCTTGCTCTGCTTCTTGGCCTCCCCTATCGGTCTGCTCGCCCTCCGAAACAACCCGTCCTCGTCGCTGGGAAGATCAACGTCCCGCACCGGCCAATTGGTCGGCGCCTCGTCGTCGTCGCTTTCGTTCCCCTCCTCGATGCTCCGCTTGGGGTACCGTACCGGATGGCGGTCGTGCAAATCCCCAAAAGCCCCCTCCTCGCCCTTGCGATTGTACAAATTCCGCGACCCGCTGCTTCCGGCGGAGGCGTCCGACGCCCTTTTTCGTCGTCTGTGGTGCGTCGAAAACTTGCCCGCGCCGCTCCCGCTGAAGGAGCTCCCGCCCAAGCTGGAGTTTCCGGCGCCGCTCCCGCCCCCCGACTTTTTTCTTCGGTCCTGCTTGACCGGCACCAGCTCCCTCCGCCGTCGCCGTTCCTGGCTCGAGTGCGTCGACGCGGTGGTGGCGCTCCCGTGCGAGCTCCGGCTGCTCCGGCTGCTCTTGCTGGACTTGCTCGCGCGGCTGCTCCGCGAGGACGCGCTCATTAGTGCCAAGCTCCCCAGGGAAAATGTGTCGGAACCCTGGGTGCCGGCCTCGTAGTTTCCCTGGCTTCCCATTCCGCTGGCTTCCTCTTTGATGGTGGAGTGATCAGTCTCCTCGATGGAAAAGCTGACCGAATGTCCGCTCCTTGCGCCGCTCCGCCGGCCCCGCTGGCCGTGCTGGCCGTACCTCCCCCCGCCCGCATCGGGGGCCGAGAAGCCCCCGCCCCCGTCGGAGCCGCTAATATCCCTGGCGTAGTCGCTGAAACTTCCCCCGCCAATTCGATCCCTTCTCCCGCCATTTCTGCTTGAGGAATGGTGACTGCGGAAGGGATTGTCGAAGGACGGCCGCGACGCCAGCGCGTGGTGCTTGGAGGAGGAGTGGTCGCTGTGGGTGTCGCTGCCGGAGGGTTTGTCCCCTCCGCTGCCGGTGGATGAGGCGTAATTGCTGCCACCCGGCGTCTTATCCTCGCCGTCGTGGTTGGACTCCTGCTCGTCGTCGGTGTTCCCTCCCAGCAACCGCGAGGTGAACGAGCTGTTGAGGCTGCTGGCGCTCGCCCGGCTGCTCGCGCTCGCCCGCGAATCGCCCGTGCCCCTCCGCCGCCTGGCAAAGTCGCGCATGTCGCCGTCCCTCCTGCTTTTGGTTGGGGCGCGCTGGTCGGAGCCGCTGCTGCTCAATCCCGCGTCGCTCTTCTTGTAGGCCTCCCGCTCCAGCAGGTCGAGGAGGTCGTTCGTGTTCACCGATGCAGCCCCTTCGCCGCCGGAGGATTCGATGTGTCGGAGGAGCCGGTCGTTGGAGTCGCCGGTGCCGGTGGAGCCGCCGCCGGCCGTGACGGCGGTGCGGGCGTCTTCGGTCATGATCATGGTGGCAAGGATTGCAAGTCGTCGGCGGAGAATGAATGGCGGAGCAGAGGAGCAGGAGGGCTGAACGAAGGTGAAGGTGAAGCAAAGAGCAAGAGGAAGCAAAGTGACCCCGAGAGTTGCCCCGAGACTTCAAATGACCTCTCGACGGATTTGTTCGCTGTGAGAAGGTGACGGCACCTGAAGTGGAAAGGAGAGAGATGGCGCTGTTACACGCTGTGTTCGATGCGATACCTCTAGCTTATTGCTCATACCACCGCAAGGCCACTGGGAGAAGCTGTTTAGGTCCTGTTTTGGCTGCAGCCCTCATTTTCCGGGATTCCACCAATTGCTCGTCCCGGGCAGATCCTCGTCCTCGGCTATGGAAGGCGATGGCGCCACGCTAACCACGGGGGGCGGCGTGGGTTTCCTCGTGGGCTTGTTTGTCTATATTACAAGAGAGAAAGAGTGAAGGTGTTCAGTATCACTCCGTTGTGAGAACAGAGGCAAAAGGCTGTCCAAACCGGCTCAGTGACAACTTACCGGATGCAGTTCGGGATCGATTTCGCAGTACGTGCAGCAATTGCACACCCAGAAGTACTCTGTTTGGTGGAAGAAGAAGCAAGAGCAGTACCATCAGTTATCGTCCGTCGCAAACGTTGACACAACAACAACGAGCGAAAGCTTACCGACAGTTGGCGCTTCGGATGGCGCCTGGGACTCGGACGGCTGCCCGGTCGGCTGTTGGGTTGGGTTCAGAGTAGGATCCACTGTCGGCGACCACGTCGGGTATTCGGTCGGTCCCTGCAATGTAACAAGTAGGTTTAGCTTGCAAGGCAAACATCGAAAAAAATCCGAAGGAAAAGCACAACTCACCGCCGTTGGCGCATCGGTGGGACGATAGGTGGGATTCTTCGAGGGCATCGCACTTTTGGAGGGCTGTTCTGTCAACGGCAGCGTGGGTTTGGGGGTACTGGGACTTTCGCTGGGCGATGACGATGTTATCAGCGTCGGGTTGGTAGAAGGGCCAAGGCTTTTCGAAGGTCTTCCGGACGGGAACAAGGATGGCCCAGCGCTGACGGAGGGCTGAAGCGATGTTTGGCCGGTAGGAGCCAGGGATGGCTTCGACGAACGCGGTGGTACTGGGCTGGCTGTAGGTGCAGATGCCGGACTCTGTGTCGGAGATGCAGTGGTAGGCGTTGCCTGCGGGCTCATGGATGGAGGTGCAGTAGCAGTAGCCGACACACATGTCCCGGACAACCAGTTGCAGTCTGCATCCCCTTCGCACTGTCCCTCGTCGCTGTAGTCAGAGCACTGACTCGGGGAAGGCCCAGTAGATATTGATGGCTTCTCCGATGGATATCCCGAGGGCAGTGGACTCAAAGTTGTTTGCAGACCGCGATGCCGCACCAACTCTCCGCCCACCGGGGGGGTCGATCCAATCGGCGCCCGGCTGGGCGGCGGCGTGTTGGTTCTGTACGAATTGCAGTTTGCTCCAACTTTGACCAAGTTGCCGTTGTCCTCGTCCGTTAGAAGACAGACCTCTTCTGGCATGAAGCCATAGAGCCGGTTGCTCTCGACGTAGAACTCCTCCAGCTGAGCAAAGTTGCCAAACTCGTACGGAACTGGGCCAGTCAGCTCGTTGTACGAAAGGTCCAAGTAGGTGAGGTTGCGCATGACGCCCCATCCGGGAGGAATAGTTCCTGTGAAAGCGTTGTCGTGCACATCGATCCTCGTCATGCTCGCCGCATTTTCCAGCTCGTTCGGCAGGGGTCCAATCATGTAATTCCCGTAGCACGAGAGGGTCTTGAGATCAACCATGTTTCCGACCGACGATGGAATTGGTCCCCGAAAGACATTCAGATCCAATCGCAAGCGAACGAGGCTTGTGAGCTGGCCCATTTCCGAGTGGAAGGCTCCTCCGAGAAAGTTGTTCTCGAGGCGCAAATCCTCCAGCCGCACCAGATTTGCAATGGACAACGGAATGCTACCCATCAAACCCTTGGAGATGACCGAGCCATTCTTTCTCTCGCGATAGTTGTTTTGGGCCCTGAATGTTGTGAGGGACCTGACATTGCCCAACTCCACCGGCAACTCTGACGAGAGGTAGTTTTCTCCCAAATAGAGTTTCTCGAGCTGTTGGAGGCTGAACAACTCGGGAGGAATGACTCCCTCCAATTCCAGGTCTTCCAAACCCAGCTCGACCATTTTCGTCAGACTCGAAATGGACGCCGGAATGGTACCAGAGTAGTAATTTGTGGATAGATCGAGAGCTTTGAGCCCCACGGCGTCCAGAGCTGGAGAGGACTCCAGGTCGCCTGCCGCCTGCGTTCCATTGGCATAGGGACTGGACGTGACTTCTCCACCAAGAATATTGTCGTAGGCAAAGAATGTCTCGAGTTTTCCCATCTCGGGTATCGGCCAGAGATCTCCAGTGAGGTAGTTGTCTTCCACGTCCAACTCGCTGAGCCTGTTCATCCGGGACATGAATGCCGGAAGTGTCCCTTCAAGCTCATTCTTCCAGAGCCACAGCACCTCGAGGCCCTGCAAACTCGCCAGACTCTCAGGGATGGACGTGATGCCATTCTCTGCCAGGTACAATTCTTTCAGCCTCTTCCTCCTGGGAATGTTGGTAGGTATCGCCTCGATGCCATTATTGTCGAGATCGATCACCTCCAGGTCGTCCATGTCGAAGAGCCAGGCAGGCAATTCGCGCAAGCTGTTGTCGGCCAATCCAAGGTATTGCAGGCTCGTCAGCACTTCCAATTGCACAGGGATGCCCCTCCTGACGCGGTTGTCCGGGAGGCTCAGCTCCACGACCATTCCCGCCTCGTCGCACGTCAGCCCGTACCAATCGCAAACGGTGACGTTGCTCATCCAATCCGTATTAATGTACCACTGGTGCCCGAGCGTTTCGTAGTAGAAGCAACCGAGGCCCCACAGTTGCACTCTCTCCGCATCGGTGAAATTGAGGTAGTTCTCCTGATCGTAATAGAGCCAGTACAACGCACGGTATTGGGAGGATCCCTCGTCGTGCAGTTCGAATCCAGAGCTGGGCGAGGCCTGCTTGAGCATCGTGCGCAGCGGCTCGATCTCCAACGTGGGCGAGGAGGAAGGCATGGCCGATACTGTTGGTGCAGCAGAAGGCGAGTCGGATGGACTGGCCGTCGGCGAAACGGACGGGCTCGAAGATGGTTGGGAAGACACGGTTGGGGAGGCCGAGGGTGATGCAGACGGAGCCTAGAGAGGAGGGTGGTGAGACAACCCCGATTCATATTTACGCAAGAAGTAAACAGTAGTTGCAATTGATACTCACCGAAGATACACTCGGAAAGGCAGTCGGCGACGCAGATGGGCGATCGGAGGGGCTGGCGGTTGGTGGCGCGGAAGGGCTCTGTGACGGCGGAGCTGTTGGTGAAACACTGGGATATTCGCTCGGCTCCAAACTGGGAGATTGGCTCGGCCCAAGACTGGGGCGAGAGCTCGGACTTTCCGAAGGAATGTCGGAAGGAGCTCCNACTGGGAGATTGGCTCGGCCCAAGACTGGGGCGAGAGCTCGGACTTTCCGAAGGAATGTCGGAAGGAGCTCCTGAGGGATGCGTCGAGGGACTCATGCTCGGAAACGCAGAAGGCGCCGCACTGATACTTGGCTTGTATGAAGGCGAGGGGGTTGGTTCCGATGATGGCTGCACAGAGGGCTGGCTGCTCGGCAATCTCGACGGGCTCTTCGACGGCATACTGGACGGGGCGCTCGATATTGAGGGCATACTCGTGGGCGACTTCGTTGGCAGCATCACGAAGATGGTCGACCGGTCAATATTTGTCATGCCCTGATCCACCCCGACGCCCATGACGACGACGACGATGGCTCCCATCAACAGCAGCGATGCGAACAGCAGGTAGCGACGCCTTCTCCGATTCCTCTCAAAGCCCGACTCGGTATCCTCCAAAGATTCCATCGAATGTTGCTCTGATGATGCTTTGAGCGTGTTCGCCGCAACTGTTGGGACGCCCGACTCCTCGTCGACGTAGACAGTCCCAATCAGATTGGAGGGGGCTTCCGACCCGTGTACTGATGCAGCGGTACCCTCTTCTGTATTAGCGGCGGCGGCCATTCCTGCAACACCGGCCGCAGCTGTGGCCCCGGCGATGGCAGGAAAAGCGACGATCCTATCCCCATCCTTCTCTTCATCGGAGCCTTCGCTCGAGGCACCGGCGCCGTAGGGTTCCTCCTCCTCCGCAGTGCCCTGCGTGAACACATTGTCCTCCGATTCCGTCTGGCAGATGTCATCTAGCTCAGGAGGTCCTGCATCTGCACTTGATTCTCCAACGGGTGCCATTAGGACAGGCTCGTCCTCCTCGCGCTCCTCCGCCACCGCCCTTGCCTTCATGCTCAGCAGCGTGGCCATCAATTTATCCTCCCGCCCCTGGAACTGCGCCAGCAAATCATCCACCCGCGACATCTCGCCGGGGAGGACCTCCGCCACGAGGGCGACAATTTCGTCGCGCGCCGCCGCNATCATCCACCCGCGACATCTCGCCGGGGAGGACCTCCGCCACGAGGGCGACAATTTCGTCGCGCGCCGCCGCCCCTCCCACGTCTGGCTGCTCGATCGTGGATGGCTCCGCATCACTCGCGCCCTCCTCTTTCACCAGACCGGGCTCGGCGCCCACCACATCTCCTAAAAGTGTCGGCTCCTCTTCCTCCTCGTCGTGTAATATCGAATCCAGCATGTTCCCGAACTCCGATTGGCCCTGCTCATCGCTGCTCTCCGCACCCAAGTAGTCCAGCTCGTCCGTGGTGTTTTGTGGCGAGAGCAACACGCTCACGTCGTCCTCGTCCTCGTTTGCTTCGATATCAGTGGGCGTGGCAGGGGGCAGAGGAGCGAAGGTGCCGCTCCCTAAGCTTTTGCCGCTGCGCATCCGCTCCACCACCGACGAGGTCGAAACGTCATCCGCCTCTTCGCCTCCATCGCCACTACCAACTCTTCTGTCACTCGCCCCTTTCCCCGGTGGCCCCTGCTGATCGCCCAGGCTGGCCAAGTACGCCTCGCCCAGCTGATTCATCGGTTTGACCTCCTCATCGGCCTCATCCTTGCTCTGCGCTTCGTATGACTTGGCATAGTTGAAGCTCCGTAGCGACTCCTGGGCCGACTTGCGCTGCTCGGCCTTCTTCCTCTTCTCCTTGCCCTGGCGGAGGCTGAAGGAGTCGGACAGGAAGGAGGACATGGCTGCTATCTATGATGGGTGAATTGCAATGGGGTGAAGCTCTCTCTAGAGATGGCCGGGCCGAGATGCAATTGAGGTGGGCCGCTGCTCGCAAATCTGCCTTCTATGCCTTGCAATGATCGAAGCCAATGCTGCGTCCTATGCGGCTAAGTGTTCGTAACCAACGCACACATCTTGTGAGCCATCCGCTATTGCATGTTATTGCGTCGCGTCCTCGATGCAAAGCCGCCAGTCGACCCAATTTGCAGACGCCAGCACGTGCAACGATGCTGCACCGCTGAGCAAAGGTGGGAGGGCCTTCGAGCAACGCCAAGCGAGATGAAGGCGGCCCCGCGCTTCCCAAGAAACGACTTCCGCCTCGGCACGTCAACATCCTTTCGAGCGCCGAGCCTCCGCCACCTCTCCCCTTGCTTGGCTCACAGCCGCTGGTGACCGCGGCCCGACGATTTTGGCCACCGTCGGCATGAGGCTCTCCACGACATCGCGGGCGGAAGGCAGAGAGGCGCCAATCCGCTCGACGAATTTTGGCCGGAAAGGGAAGGAAGGAAGGATGGATGGGCTAAAACTCAAGAAGAAGGCACAACAGGCGACAACATGCAGGGGCTCTGCGTTCTCTCACACCATACCCGGCGAGGACAATAGCCCAGCAAAGGGACAGTGTGGATTGTTCAATGTATAAATGCTACTTTAGTTCAATTGGCCACCTCTTCGTCGAGACATCTTTTGTGCGTCAAAGAGCTCCACCACGTATTGTTTACGGATTGTTACAAAGAGCCAGAGTCGCTCCAGGTGGCGTTCCCTTCCTCTTTCCCCTCCTCGGCATCGCTGCAATAAGTGACGGTCGTACGATAGGGCTCAGTCTTGAATGTAGAGTTCCTGTCAGGGGCAAAGTGCGCGGACCAACTGTGCCACCAATCAATTGAGTTGAGAATCGTATCTATGCCGCAACCGGCCTTGCACTCGCCGGTCACCTTTTCGGCGAATGCTGTCAGTGGTTGAGCGTAATCGGCCCGGGAAAAGAGTTCCGTGCGGCTGGTGTCATCGTCGACCATTTGTCTCATGATATGGCACACGTGCAATTTGCCAGCATCGTCTCCATTCGCTAGTAGCCTCAATAGGCGTGGGGTTGCAGGTGGATTGGCGCCGTGAATGATGCTGTCGACCTGCGCCGGATCTTTGCTCACAATGGTTTGGCTGGCTGTTGACGCTCCCCCGCGCAAGGCATTAGACTGCTCACGCCCATCTACCAGTTCGATAAGACGGTCGCAAATTAGATGATAGGGACCCAATTCCGGCTTTTTGCTCCACAGATGACACATTGCCTCAATGGCACCACACACTGCAGCTTCGTCAGCGCTCGCGCTGAAGAGTAGCGTGTGTATACGCTCCATCATGGACAGGATGATATTCGAGCCCAGGCTTTCCAACTGATGAGGGCTCTTGTTCAAAAGACGTATGAGTTGTTCGACGACCCCTGGCTGGAGCATTTTTCTACGTAGCTGCGGGCTTGAGTCCAAAAGGTAACGCATGGCTTCCACTGCACGTTCACAACAGACGTCATCACCAGCGTCTAGGAGGCGTAGCAAACCAGGTATAACAAGCTGTTCTGCGTCCATTGGGAGACCCAGCTCCTTCAGCTCGATGAAGCAGTCTACTGCAATGAAGCACAGCTCGTTTCTGAAACCTTGTCGTTTTCCCCACAAGCCCACAAACGACTCTGAAACAGCTCGAGAGACAGCGTCCGGACTCATGGCCGACACATCAACGTGTCCATTGTGGACCAGAGCTTCCAATTCAGACATTGTGCGATCACTGTACCAGAACTCGAGAACGTGCACTGTAGGCGCAGGCGAATGTGTTGTGTCCAAGAATCCGCGGGTTAGGAGTCCAAGAAACCACTCCTCAGAGTGCAGATATTCTTGTCCACCTGGGCGGGATGCGATGATGTCCTTCACAGTGTCGAAGGATCGGCAGAATTGAAATCCAGGGGCGTGCGAGATGGGGAAGTTCATCAGCACGCTGCGGCAGGTCTGGCAGTCGGGTGATTCCATTTGAGCGATGGGATGCGGACAGTACAAGCCGCGGACACTCAATGTGTTTGGGAGAGCTCCAGCATAAAAGGCACTCGAAAACACTTCCAGCAAGCGAGTGATGCAACGATCCATAGCATCACTGCGTCCGTTTGGATAGCGTCCGGATGGAAATATGCCCAAAGTAAAGCCTGAGTCGATGTGCCCAAACGACACTCGCTCTAAACGAGGGAAGTTGCGAAGGAAGAAGGGCAATGCCAGTGCTGTTGTGAGTCGACGACAGCTCGTGTTCTCGAAAGAAATGCACATGTCTCGCACGCCGCTGAGAAGCTCCAGAATGCGTCCAGGACGAAGCTGCGAGGGGTGGTCAACGCAGAGCGATCTGACGAGAGGCAGTCCATCGCTCAGGGCGGAGAGGATCGACTTTGACGTCAGTGCGCATGCCTGAACCGATTGAAATGTAAGGTCTGGGGACAAGGTGGGGGCAACGGACAGTGTCAGAGAGAGCGAGAGAAAGAGCGAGAGCAAGCAATATATTTCGAGGAAGAGACCTCGCGACTCACACTCAAGGACCAATGGCCAAACTTCGGGAGGGAGCGCCGACAACGACGCCTGAGATTGGCTCCTAACCGACATGTCTTTGTTGCGAGTCCGAAAGGAGGATGGAGATGGTAGGCCCTGGGCGGTTGGTCGAAGATGCATAGGTAGGGTTGCGCTCGATCCCTGATTTGTTGAGTGATTTTTTGTTCGAGCATACCGTCGCTCCGCCCGTCTGTCCATTTCCATCACAAGAAAATGGCAACTTTGCAAGCCTTTCCCCCCTAGCAAACGGCAGCCCTGTTCGCCTCCCTTAAGAACTCCTCGCTCACCAGCGCGTATTCCACGCACGTGTACCCGTCGCAGCCCCAGTGATTTCTCTCTTTGTGAAAAATTCTCAGGCCCGCCTGATCGGCGGAGCTGAAGAAGTTGACGATTTGCGCGGGGTGCGCATTTTTGTTGGTCACTCCCGCGTGCATCTCCACCTGCAGCTGGTTCAGCTTTATCTTCCCTGCGGCGATCATGTCGAAGAACGGGGGCAAGGTTGTGTATTCGCACCCCTCGCAATCGATTTTCTGCATAACGGGGTGAGATTCGTGCGCCGGCACCACCAACATCTCATTGCGCAGCATATTCAACTCACCAGGATGTCAATTGTTCGATTGGTATGCCCCAACTCCTTCATGATCGTGCCCATGCTCTTTCCCACCCACGATTTCTTCCCCATCGTCGCCTCGACCCCGTCCTCTCCCAATCCCCACGGGTGAAACGTTGAGTAATGATCACCAACGAACGCCTTGCCCAGCGTGGGATCGAACGTGTGCACCTCGCACCCCATGAACTCGTGCACGGTCCGCTCGAACAAAATGTCGTTGTAGCTCCCCACCGAGTAGACGAGGCAGCCCTCCCCTTCCTTGTTCCCGGCGGCCCGGGAATCCTTCTCCCTTTGGGCGATGACGTCCACCCCGCACGTGAACTTGGGCCCGTCCCCGAAGGCCGCATCCCTCTCGTCTCGAAACGACCCGAATCGTTCGTCGGAGAAACAGTTCGCCTCGGGCTCAAAGCTGTCGAACCACAACTTCTTGTTGGTGCTGAGATAGTCGACGTGTTTCGGATCGAGCGTCACATTTCGCCGGGCCTCCCGCATGTGGTCGAACCTCTCGTCAAATTTAAGCAGGAGGTCGTCGCAGCCACCAATGATGCTGGCCAGGCCGATTGCGGGTGTTGGGGTCGTGCTGCACTGTCGCAGGCTCCCGACGAGGAAGTGGGATACGGCGAGGAGCGCGAGGGCGAGGGCGATCGGGCGGGCCTTGACCATTGTGGCTGGCACTTGCAATTATTGCAATTAGGCGATCCGATGCACCGTCTCAAAATCTCCTCGTGAACCGAGCGAGCGCAAGAGGGGATAGAGTGCTACGGCATGAGTGCACGGAATGCGCAGCGGCAAAGGACGCCAACCAACGATGCCCAGCCTGGATGATGTCGGGGCGCGCGGGCGGGGCGCCTGCCTGAAACTTCGGGGTGTTGCTTTGAGCTTCTCCAATAACCAATAACAGAAATAAATAAATGTCTTAGTATGGCACAACTACGATTACTAGTAGACAAGACGAACTGAATTGCAGCTGACGATTGATAAAATGTGAGGCTGAGATTTGCCGCTTTGCAGTGCACCCAACACCCAACACCCAACACCATAACCCAACACCCAACGCAACGCGCGCACAGCCGCAGACGACGCGGCCGGCACCTCCATCGCACACAAGCAGCACACCCTACCATGCCCATCGACATCAACTCCCTCCGCACCTACAAGGGGGGCGACCCCGACGCCTACCGGCGCTACCAGGAGCAGCGATACAAGGACCCGACGGTCGTCGACCGCGTCCTCGCCAAAGATGAGGAGTGGCGCGCCCTCCGCTCCGACATCGACGCCCTGCGCACCTCGGTGAACAAATTGCAACGCGAGGTGATTGCCCCGAAGAAGAAGGCGAAGGAAAATTGCGACGCGGAAGTGGCGGAGATGAAGGCGACGAAGCAGAAAATTGCCGAGATGGAGAAGCAGCTGCCGGTGTTGGCCGAGGAGCGGGACCAACTGCTCAACACCATTGGCAACATTGTCGATCCGGAGGTGCCCATCGCCTCCCACGAGGACGAAGACGACGCCAACGTGGTCGTGACTTTGTATCCCGAGCCCCTGGAAGCGGAGCAGGCCTCGGGCGACAAACCGCTGCTGCCCGCGCCCATCTCCCAGCTCACGTACACGTTGCCCCCGACCAAGCCGCTGACCCACGACGACCTGTTGTGGCGGATCGACGGTTATGAGCCCGCCCGCGGCCAGGCCGTCGCGGGCCACAGGGGATACTTCCTCAAGAACGCCGGCGTCCTCCTCAACCAGGCCCTCATCAACTACGGCATCGCCTTCCTCCGCAAGCGGGGCTACCAGGTCCTCCAGCCGCCCTACTTTATGAAGAAGGAGGTCATGGCCGGCATCGCCCAATTGGAGGACTTTGACGAGCAGCTGTACAAGGTGAGCGGGAAGACGGACGATCCGGAGGGGAGCAGCGAGAAGTACCTCATCGCGACGTCGGAGCAGCCGATTTGCGGATACCATCGGAACGAGTGGATCGACGACAAGCAATTGCCGTTCCGGTACGCGGGCATCTCGACGTGCTTTCGGAAGGAGGCGGGGAGCTCGGGAAAGGACATCCGGGGCATCTTTCGGGTGCACCAGTTCGAGAAGATCGAGCAATTCTGCGT
>JALLAP010001661.1:0-10018 GCA_036939355.1 Thalassiosira profunda | reverse complement strand
ACGTAAAACCCCTAGCTTATGTCTGGGTTAAAATTAAGGTTAGGGTTGGGGTTGTTGATTGAATTCCTCCGTACAGATTCTCTGGTACTCCTACCACTTACCTGTGCATTGTATCGCGATATTCATCTCTATCTTCATTTACGTAAAACCCCTAGCTTATGTCTGGGTTAAAATTAAGGTTAGGGTTGGGGTTGTCGATTGAATTCCTCCGTTCAGATTCTCTGGTACTCCTACGACCTACCTGTGCATTGTATCGTGAATTTATCTCTAGCTTCATTTACGTAAACAACTGGGTTAGGGTTGGGATTATGTTTAGGTTTGTTCGAGGTTAGGGTTGAGGTTGTTGCGTAAGGTTGGTTGGAAGTCTGAGTGCCTCGGGGGATTTGCCTCCCAGCCAGGGAAAAAAGAAAAAGTCTCGCCTAGCGCCTCGCTCCAGCCCTCCCTGTTCCCTGTTCCTCCTTCCGCCCGCGCCGTGCCCTACGCCTCGCTCATAATTTCCGCCCGTCCTCGCAGCGATGGCCAGGGCAGCGGTCCTCCTGTCGGCGGTGTCGCTCGCGGCGGCGTTTGTTCCTCCGCGGCCACCGTCCGTCCTCTCCGCGGAGGGCGGCACGACATTCTTTGCAATTAGTCAAACAATTGCTGCCACTGCCGGGGCCGCTGGCAAAGCGACCTCGGAAGCCACAGCCAGCGTCAATTTCGAGGACTGGATCGCCGATGCGCCTGACGAAATTACACAGTGGAGGCGCTGTCCGGTGGAGGGCACTATCCCATCTTATGTCGAGGGCACTCTAATCCGAAACGGCGGAGGCATTTGGTCGTCCGAGACCGAGACATTCAGCCACATCTTTGACGGCTTTGCGAAGATACACGCCTACCGAATCCACGCGTCTTCGGTGGAGCATCAGGCGCGCTTCCTCGAGGGGAAGTGGTACCAAAAATTCCTCGCGCTTGGTAGACAGATGCTGCCAGCCCAGATTGGGACGGGGCCCGTGTTGGATGCCGAAGAGCGCCCTAAGACGGGCTTCTGGAGGACGCTGCGGGCAATCTTCAACGCGGCCACCATATTCGACAACACGCCGGTCAACATTTGGGATTGGACGCCAAACGCCAAGGATTCGTCGGAAAAGAGATTGACGGCAATAACGGACGCGCCGCCCCGGACGACGATAGATTTTGATACGATGGAAACTCTCTCCAGCTCTACGATGAATTCTTTCGCCGAGTCGGCAAGGGGATATGAACTCTTGATCACGGCCCATCCCGCGTATTCGCAATCAAAACAATCCGCTTCGGGTTCATCTGTCGATACCTACAACGTCGCGATTGAGTTGGGATTGAACGGGCCATCGATCAACCTCGTGAAAGAGAACAGTGAAGGCGAACGGACTGTGGTCTCTAGCGTTCCATCGAATGACGGGAAGATTCCCTACATGCACTCCTTCGGAATGTCGGAGAATTACGCCATGATTGTGCTCATGCCCCTGCGATTAGACATATCACCTTCGAAGCTTGTTGAGCTCGGCTTCTTGCGTGCTATGGAGCATGTTGATCACAGCCGGATCGTCCTCATTGAGTTGGAATCAGGCAAGGTGGTCCTTGACGAAAATATTGGTGAAAAGGTTTATTTTTACCACACTGTCAGCCAAGCAGAGATTGGGGAGGAAGTGTCGCTGCGCCTTTGCGCTTACGACACGCCAGATCAACTCACAGGCGAGCACCAGTTCCTGCGATTGGAGCAGGCGAGAAAAGGCCGAGAATGGCGCAACAAGCTGCACAAAGGAGGGAAATTTTGCGACATTGTTTGCAATCTGAAGCAGCAGAGCGTGCGATTGGAGTGGAACAATGAAATTGCGCAGGGATTCGAGCTGCCAATCACAAGATATTCCAGAACATCCGACGGTCACGTTCCAAGGAATGCAAACAATCAGCAAAGTCATCCGCGTTATGTGTATTCGTTTGGGTCCAATGCACTGGGTTCAGCCGACTACGACAAGTGGGGACTCTTCAAGTTTGATCTGGGGGAAAACAGAATTCATGCCTCCTACCAGCAGGATTCGGTGTACCTCTCTGAGCCAGTTTTTATCGCCAATCCAAATGGCACGAAGGAAGACAATGGCGTATTGCTCAGCCAGGCATATTTTGGTCGCGAGCAGGAGACGAAACTGCTTGTATTTGATGCATCGACGATGAAAGTGATGGCAACTGTGGCCACTGGAGGCCGTGCCCCTCTAGATTTTCATGGTACTTGGATACCCTCTACTCCGAAGACCCCCACATACGAGAGCGAAAGGTAATTTATATGTGGAAAATGATGGGACCATGATCTGAGGTGTGTATTCTGTGCTTAGGTACGACGTTGTGGTGTGAGAGCTGTTGTGTTAGGGTAGGGACTGTGCACATCTCGGATACACCCGTATTAACTTTGTCCAGTGTGATTGGGAAAATGCCAGCAGCTAAGAGGGTTTATCCTCGGCAGGCCGATATCTCAGCCCTTTGCCAAATCACTCACATCAAGAAAACAAACGTGGCAACCTCCTGAGGCGCCATTAACATTGCGCCAACACCCAAAGCCAAAGTAATAACAAAAAGACAATTTTCGCGGCTTTTGGGCATCCATTGGGTCCACAACAAAGGCTGACATCTGCGTTTGTTTAAGCAATGGCCCGAGTGACATTTGCCACGGCTTTGGGGCATCCATTGGGTCCACAACAAAGGCTGACATCTGCGTTTGTTCCCTATCCTCGCGCCATGCCACCCATTTTGTTCGATTTGGCTTTTGTAGGTGACTTCGCTAGCTTTGGCGCTGCTGAGCTGTGAATTCGCTGATCAAGCGCCCAAAGGGGAAGCAATGGCCCGAGTGACATTTGCCACGGCTTTGGGGCATCCATTGGGTCCACAACAAAGGCTGACATCTGCGTTTGTTCCCTATCCTCTCGCTGCGCCACCCATTTTGTTCAATTTGGCTTTTGTTAGTGACTTCGCTAGCTTTGCCACTGCTGTGAGGGCCAATATATTTTTCTAGCGCCCAAAGGCAAAGCAATGGCCCGAGCGACATTTGCCACGGCTTTTGGGCATCCATTGGGTCCACAACAAAGGCTCACATCTGCTTTTTTGTTCCCTATTGTTTTGCGCCGTGCCACCCATTTTGTTCAATTTGGCTTTTGTTAGTGGCTTTGCTATCTTTGCCACATCTGAGGCACGAATTCGCTGACCAAGCGCCCAAAGGCAAAACAATGGCCCGAGTGACATTTGCCACGGCTTTGGGGCATCCATTGGGTCCACAACAAAGGCATATCTGCGTTTGTTCCCTATCCTTGCATCGTGCCACCCATTTTGTTTGATTTGGCTTTTGTTAGTGACTTTGCTAGCTTTGGAGCTGCTGAGGAGCGAATATATTTTCCTAGCGCCCAAAGGCGAAGCAATGGCCCGAGTGACATTTGCCACGGCTTTTGGGCATCCATTGGGTCCACAGCAAAGGCTGACATCTGCGTTTCTATCTCGACACCGTGTTGTGCCACCTTTGGCTATCTACCTCATTTGAAGTGAAAGAGCCAAAGATTTTTCGCAAGGTTCTTACAGCCGCCCAGTTTAGAATTTGTTGTATTTGTTGCCAACCTACATCGAGCAGGTCTAAAGCAAGGAAAAAGCAACCAAAGGAGTGGCAGGGCCTTTTGGTGGTGAAACAGGCTGAGCGTCACACCGTGGATATCTTTTTAGACGACCTCTAGATCTAGGCTTTCCATTGCATCCTTGCAAGTTTGAATAACTCAATTGCGCTTGTTCTTCACTCTCGTCACGGACATGACTGATCACTCTAGACCAACCACCTCTCTCTAAAAGCCCAAAGGCCTATTGCTCACACATCACAAGACTGGGAAGCGTGCCAAGCCGAAACTTGTGCACACCCCCATTGCCAACACCACCAGCCCCAATCCGTGGCTAATTTTGCAAGGATAGGGAATCTTCCCATAGTTGACCAGAGGCACGGTATCCGCCGAGTCAACAGCATACGAACAAGACACAAAGCCCTCCTTCTCCTGAATTCCGAGCAAAATAGTGGCAGTGACCAGGATATGAATGTAAGTCCCCGTGAATTTGTGCACCTCCATCAATAGTGGATTGCTAATCCGACTCCTCCCAGAGAGCAACCCACCGAAGGCTATTATTCCGAAAAGAAATTGCAGCGTGTACAGACTGATCACCAAGATACCAGCCCAACTATGCAGGCTGTAAAGATTTGCAATGTAACCACTAATGGGATCGTTGTGTGACTTGAACACAGCCACGATGGCAACGATTCCAAGCACGAAGCTCAGCGACCAGCTCGATGCATGAGTAAGCTTTGCACTCCCTCGCTTATTGGAAATGGACGACGCGGCAATCGAAGACGCAGTTGCAGCTCGATCCCGCATGGAATTTTGATAGGCGGATGTGCCCGACAGCCGGAAGATCAACGCTCCCACGTTCATGACAGCGTAGGCCGAGACCATTAACACTGGATGCCAGTTGAAGACCCGCTTAGCCTCCCCGTCCGACCAGGATACCCCTCCTAGACTGCTCGCCCACAAGCTCACGAGAACGATTGCAAGTGGCGAGAGGAGGAGGGACGCGATGATGGACACGGACTGAGCCCGCTGCAGCAGCGGCAGTGCATCGTTGCCTTCGACCGCATCGGTGGGGGGCAACGTGAAGCCCTCCTCATCTTCGGTGCCGTAGTCCGCCTTCAGGGTCTTGCTCTCGTCGTCCGCCATGATGGGTTTGCGGCGCAAGATGAGAACTGGTTGTTTTAGTTTTAGTTGTTTGATGTGTCGGTTTCGTACCAACCCTATGCACAGGCCTTGAACAACCCGGACCCTAACCCTATCCCTACAACCCACAACCCTAAAGGTTGATTCTGGTTTATATTTGGTTTGGGCCCCAGGGTTAGTGTTAGGGTTACCGATACTTGAGGCGCTATCTTAGACCTCTCCTTCCCACCCCACCTCTTACCTCTGACCTCTGAGCTCTGAGCTCCTCCTGCCTCCTGCCCGCCCCCACCCGCACTCTCCCATCAACCGACGCCCACACCTCACCCCCGCGGTTGGATTTGGGCTGAACGAGGAGGAGGAGAAGGAGGAGGAGCGAGATGTCGTCCTTCTCGTACCGCGCCGATCAGGATGAAGAGCCAGGTTATGCGCACCACATAACTGGCGTCGCCGTCTCCAACAGTGCCCTCCTCGTCGTATCGACTTTTGGGTTTGGTGCTCTGGGCATAGCGCTCTATTTCCTGGTATTGCGCCGTTTATCGCAGGGAGGCGATGATGCGCAAGTCGACGCCGATCGCGGGAGGGACGCTTATGGGGAGATGCTCGACCAATGTGACGTCGCGACCCTCAATCGAGCGCAGCGTCGGCTTCGGGCAAAGCGTCGGATGAAGAATGCGAGGCGCGCGGTCGTGCCGGGGCAGCAGCAACAGGCTGAAGGGGTTGAAGGCGAGCAAGAAGTGATGGGGGAGGAGGGCGATGCGAGGGAGATTGCAAATGTAGAACCAACCCTCAGCCGAAAAGAGCGCCAGAGGGCCGCCAAAGCAATGGAGAAGGAGGAACGAAAGGCCTATGCAAACGAAGCGAGGCTGCGGAGAGAAAGGACGCAATCGACGCTCAAATCGGAGGGCAGCAGCAAAGAAAAGAAAGCGGAGGAGCCCGCCAATAAACGCCGGGAGTTGTCTGTGGAAGAACTGTTTCCGCAAAGAGAGAGTGACGGCGATGATGCACTGTCGGAACAGCTCTTCTGGGGGACGATTTGCAGAAGCATCAAACAACGGTCGCAATCGTACGATGACACTCTATCCATGATACAACGCATTCCGAGGAGGACCATCCGGGCATTCATCGACAGTCTCAAGCAAAACGGATCTGTCTCAATTGCGGCGCTCGCGGAGGAGTTTGGGATATCCATATCAGACGCTCTAGCCGAGCTGGAAAGTATCAACAAGCGGCTCGGAGTGGTTGGCGTATGCGTCAATGGAAAATTCATCTACGTCTCGATGGAGATGATAAGGGAGGCGGTGAAGCTGGGGAAAGAAGCCGGAAGGATACCGAGTCCGATGGAAGTCACAGAGTAACTGCATCGCAAATAGTGTTGGTTGGAGCCGCCGCACTATTGTGACCAATCAGAAGATACACTGGTGTTGCAAAATGACTGTGTTACACTATTTAAATGATGCGGACATAAGATTTGTCCTCTAAGATCCATTCGATGGAGGACTTAGAAGAGCCCGAACATCTTCTTCTTGGGCTTCTCCTCGGTGGCATTGCCCTTCAGCTGGGCCACAGTAGGGGCTTTGTAGTTCTTGCCAAGCTTGACGCCCTGCACAGGCCCAGACTTCTCGCGCTTGCCGGTCCAGTCGAGGCCTGCTCCCTCACCGAAGATCGACACGGACTGGGACCGCTTGAAGCCGCCATTCGCGTATTCCTTGTCCGAGCTCAACCAACGGACCTTCTTCGCTCCCTTGAGGTCGCTGTTGTCCCAGTTTCCGCCGCGCTGCATGTAGGGGATGTCCTCCGGCTTCAATTCTCCACTGGCAAGGCGCTTCTTGGCATTCTCCACGGGCAGCATGTGCGTCGCCTCGCCGCGCTCCAACGCCTCCTGGAAACTCTGGAAGGAGCGAGATTGGAATCCTTTGGGGCCCATGCGGCCCAGATTCTTTTTGGCAAGATCATCCTTCTTCTTTTGCTCCTTCGCTTTGAACGCCTTCCAAGAGTCCTTCGTGAAGCCCGAGGGGATGTATTCGTAGAGGGTTGTGCTTCCCCGGGCGGTTTGAGGGGCCGAGATCGGCTGCTGGAAGGCGGCAGCGGCGGCCAGGGTGGTCGCGGCGACGGTCAGGGAAACGGTCCTCATGTTGACGAAGCTAAAGCTAAAGGCGATGCGGCGAGGGCAAAGGGAAAATTATGAGCCTGCCGCTGAGAGGCGGCCTCTTCTCCAAAGAACAAGGTGCATGGTTGCGTGGTTTCGGAGGCAGCCGGCATTGGGCGGCGCGTTGGCGTCGACGTGGCGTGGTATTGGCGAAGGTTCACGTATGTAAAAAATCGCCAATTTTTGGGAGCTTCCGCCCGCCGCCGGCCGCGAGCGCTCCTCCGCACCCCAGGCATTGCACCACCGACCCCGTTGAACCCGACCCATCGATCCCAGCGACGATGATCACCAGGAGGAACGTGGCCGCGTTCGCCATCTTGTCCGTGTTGGGAGCCTCGTATTCATGTGAAGCCTTCTCGCCGATCGCCGCCAGCAGGCCGGCGGCATTGCAGGCGCTGCGGGTATCCTCTGTTTCTACACCCCAACAAACGACCTCCCTCCTGGAGCAGGACGAAACCTATTCAAAGAACTTCGATATCATCGACGAATGCGCTGCTTCGGGGCAGCCATCGGATGACTTGTACGACGCAGTGCGGTACATTGACCGGAATGCACTGAAATTATATCCTGATTTGGCTGCGAAGGACGAATTGTGGGACCGGGCGCACGGCTCGTGGAAGCTGCAACTTGCAACAGGTGGCGGGAGGTATACAAACTTCAAGCCGGTGCCAATTTTCGCCTACGCCATGATTGACGACAAATGCTTTGGAAACGGCGTTGGTCTTAATGAGGGAAGTATAATTCTATCTCTATTGGGCCCACATTACGTCAATGCAAAACGGAGGCAAATGGGCATTGGAATCGAAGAGATGTACCTCTTCTCGAATGAGGTGACATCGTTTGTGCCGGGGTTCATGAAAGATGGCATGGGGCTAGGAAAAACTCCGGAGGACTACAAGTCTGCACAATCGCGGATGCCGACATTCACAATCATTGGCGCCAGCGACAAATCATTGATTGCGCGCGGCGGAACCGGAGGCATTGCAATTTGGACGAAGCTGGAGAAAGACATACGACCTGCCGCTTACGGGACACCAGAATCATGATACCACCGATGATGCATACCATGTATGATTAGAGCACCCTACTCTTCCGGTGCCAACTCTGTTGCCAACGGGTGCCTCGTCACTTTGTAAATCTTTTCGGCATATGCAAGGCCTGCGCATGCTGGCATGTCGGCTCGTCCCAACCTCACCAACTCTCACCAAGCCGATTGCGTAGGCGAATCAAGCTTCGTCAAGACCTTTCTTATGTTGGAGAAAATACGCAACATTATGAGCGTATCAACAACTTCAACGAAGCTTGATAACACCTCCACCTGCACCCTCTCACCTCTCACGCTCAATCAAAATTCCGCCGAACCTCCCACTCCAATGACGCCGCCGTAGCAGTGCACCACAAGCACCAACCCTGCATTTCTCTCACGAGTTCAGCCGAATCATGGTGCGCCCATCTACCGCTGTCCTCGGCCTCGCCGTCCAGGCGTCGTTTTGCAACTCCTTCTCCGCCACCCCCCGGCCCACGCGCCGCCCTCTCGGCACCCCCCTCCACCCGCCCCCCTCCGCGCTGCGATCGCAGGTCCTCGACTTCATCGAGCCCACCACTGGCGTCCCCGTCAAATTGATAGGAAGGTGAGCGCTTCAATTTTGCGTCGGCTGCAGTGGGGTGTGTTCATTTATTTGCTATGACACATGATATGCACTCAACATCCTAATACCAACCGGCACCTCCCCTCATCCCGCGAAGCATGCATTATAATCCAGCGTCCATCAAACTCGCCGAGGACAGCATCAATTCCCTCGCCGCCGAGGGGAAGCTCGGGTCGATCGTCATCGAAAGCTGCGACATTCGGTGGAACGCGACGATGGAGAATAATCAGGTGGTGAAGGAGGCGCTGTTGTCGGAGATGAAGGCGGCTCACGATTTGGGCATCCAGTACGAGCGCCCGGTGGTGTTGGGGGACCAGCGCATCAACATCACCGTCGATGGGTTGAAGAGTGGAGCGAAGGAGGCGGTGCTAGACCTCGTGCAGCCCTGGAGATGGGGGAGATTGTTTGAGAGTATCTCATCGGCGCGGGAGGAAGCGGTCCCCGTTGGCCCCCAATATTTGGGCCTGGATTCCTTTTTCGACCCCAAACTGTTGGGTGCGGCCCCTGTGAGCTTTGTGAAATACCCACTGAGCTACATGGTGAAGTCTCCCGTCTTTGCGGGGGCCTTGACCCTGTTGATCATCCTGGGGGGAGTCGAGGATTCATCCGCCGCCTTCACCGACACCGTTTCTACCACGGACATTATCGAGAGTCTGATCCTCTCTGCACTCGAGACTGTGATATTTGCCCGGGTATTTCTCAAGGAGCTACTCGCGGACAGGAACGTAGTGCTGGCTGAAAATATCCTTGAACAATGTCGCAACTATGAAAAGTCCGAGGCAGGCGACGGGGGCTGGTGGGGCAACCTGTTTGGAACTGAGACCAGTGCAAGTGGTGTGGACAAATCCACAGGCGCCGTGTACGCGCAAGATAGTGTTGTCGGCAAGCCGGAGGAGGGGAAGACGGTGGTTGCCGTGCTCGGGTTGGCGCACTGCAACGGTATCAAGAAACTTCTTTTTGAGAGTGGCGTTGAAGTCAATTGAGGAGAAGTGATGAAAAGTGTACATACAGTAGTCTTTATGTAATCAATGCATAGGTATAAGGCTCCAGTTGTCAGCCTTGTTAGAACAGAGACTGCTCTGCTGCACCTTGATTCTTCCCAAGCAGGCCGCGCCTCTCCTCATTCGACTGTGATACATCTGAAGCCCTCTGAAGCCGCTGTTTCGCATCTTCCAGGAGCTCCAGTATCTCGCTGACTTCTTGCCCGGCCCTCGCCACGGACTGCGCCTCCATCTCCTTCGCAGTATGGGACAGGAATCGCGAATAGGAGGCGGTGCACTGCGAGCAGCAGATCAGGCCTCCTGGACCGCCTTCTGGGCAGGGTTTGTAGGTCAGCTCGTCGTCTCCCTCCTTCGCCTCTCGGGCGCCATTCCCTGTGCTTTTGCCAAGGTTGACCTCTTCTGTCAGATTCGCCGCCACTGGGGCCTGCTCAAGCCCCGCCTTTGAGAGCTCGTGCTGCCACTTTATCAGCCGAC
>JALLAP010001660.1:0-10084 GCA_036939355.1 Thalassiosira profunda | reverse complement strand
AGCTCTGCGCCATGGACATGATCCAGGAGCACTTTGGCCACGTTTTTGACGGCAGCGACGACCACCACGAAGCGCCGCTACTATTGGTCACAGGGGCCCCTGGCGTGGGGAAAAGCTGGCTGGTGAAGGCCATCAGTGAGCTCGCGGAGTTCATGCATTTGGACAAACCCATCCGGATGGCCTTCATGGGAGTGGCAGCAATCAACATCGAAGGCTTCACCGTCTGCAAGTTCTTGGACATCCCGACCGAGCGAAACAGAATCCCGTCGAACAGAGTCATACGCTGGGATGCCGACAAGCTGCAGCGATTCAAGAACGACTACAATGTTGACCGCATTTCGGCCATCATCATTGACGAAATATCGATGATCAAACCTTGGATGCTCGCCTACCTCGACGCACGACTCAAGGAGGCTCGCCAGATTCACGACAAACCCTTCGGAGGTGTAGCCGTGATAATGCTTGGCGACTTTGACCAGCAGCCTCCCATCGGCGGATCGTCCTTGCCGCAACTCACCATGCACATTCTCCGGCGAAAGTACGAACGGAAACGGAAGTTGTTCTTTGTAAAGCAAACCGCCAAACAGCGCGTTGAACTGAACAGCACGCTCTCGCGGCAAGGAGTAGAACTCTTCAAGCGAGCGGCCCACCTCCAGCTAACCATCCAGCATCGTTGCGCAGACGACGAGGACCACATCGCTCTGCTCCGCAAGATGAGTTCCGGCGCCAAACTCTCGCCATCCGACTTGGACAATTACAACGTCCTCTCGCCGGACAACTTCGACATCGACGACTTCCTCTTCTCCACCATCATCGTCACCGGAAACTACGAGCGCAACATGCTCAACGCCTTCGTGGCGCAGTTGTGGGCGCAACGATTCGGAACGCACGTCGTGCGATGGAGACGGCGCGTCAAGTACAATCAGTGGCAGAACAAGCCTGCTTCCCAGGAACAAATCGACGAGGCCGAGAAGGAAGTCTGCTTCTGGGAGTACTTCGTGCCCATGGCCCCCGCCTACCTTACGCACAACCTGAATGTGCAACGTGACTTGGCGAACGGCACCATGGTGCGACTGCATTCGCTGGCAATGAACACGGCCGACGAGACGCACAGCCTCCACGAATTGCTGCAGGAGACGCCCGTGGGAGCAACTGTGGACCTGCCATCCCCGCCC
Source organism: Thalassiosira profunda (assembly GCA_036939355.1). Classification (NCBI taxonomy): domain Eukaryota; phylum Bacillariophyta; class Thalassiosirophyceae; order Thalassiosirales; family Thalassiosiraceae; genus Thalassiosira; species Thalassiosira profunda. The sequence goes on along the minus strand of JALLAP010001660.1, from coordinate 8,909 downwards.
ACCGCCATCAACGTTGAGCTCTACCCCGACTTTTCGGGGGACACTCGATCCCAGCGCCTGCACAACAGACGGAAACGACGTGCGTGTTCGTTCGGATCGGTCACCAACGACAAGACAATAGTCATACCGATCGACAACAGCCACGGCAACAAGATCAGGTGGTACGACGAGTCGATCGCAGCCCACAGCCGCCCCATGCGCTTCCGGGCATCGACCGTGCCCATCGCCAACTTCTTCCCCATCGAACTTGGCTTCTGCATCACCGTCCCGAAGGCGCAAGGAAGGACCATCAGAAGGGTCGTGGCCTCCCTGTCGGAACATCCCAACCCCCTGCTGCGATTCAGTTGGGAACAGCTCTATGTAGTTCTGTCCCGAATACAGCACCACAACCACTTGCAGCTCTTGCTCCGCATGGGAAACCGCAACACCCTCGGTTACATTTCGGAGCTTGAAAAGGACACACTGACGTCAGCCTACTTCGCCGGCTACCCGGACGCATCCAGCAATGCCGTCACCCACTGGAACGAAAAGGCCGCTGCCAAGGCCGCCGGATTTGTATGATTAGGATTTGTTTGAGAAGATTTGTAGATAGGTCGTCTAACATTAGGTCATGTATGTACTCAACCCCTACCCAAGTCGCACTTCCGCCACTCAGTGTTTTTGTGTTTCGACAGGCTGTGTCTGCGTGGCAGCGGAGCTGCTGGATATTAATATGGTGGAGTGGGAGGCCGGAAAAAGATCTCGAAAGATTTGCGGCTCAGAAATCTTGGGAGACAGACAGACGCGTTGGGGGAGCTTGCAGTGAGGAGGTGAAGGTGTGGGCTGGCGGCAAGCCACTCCTAGTCTATGGGCGACAGTATTACTACTCTCATTTTCTATCGTATTGCAACGCTCCATCATCAATCATTAAATCATCATTTGTCTTTGCCGGCTTTTGCATCAGCCTTTGCTTCTTCCGAACCCGAACTCTCGCCTGTTTCTTCGGTCGGCACCTCCGCTTCGCCGGCACCGCTCGTGTCGACACTCTTGACGACACAAAGCATGAGATCATTCAGCCTGGGAAGCATCGACCGGCCGTCATCCAGCAATCCTGCAGCCACGAGGCAATTATCCAGAACCTGCTCTGCCAACACCTTCGCCAGCACCGGATCCGCATCCTTGAGGCGGTGGAGTCCAACGATGATCTCGTGATCCGGATTGATCTCCACCGTCTGCTTTGGCAGGGGCATCGCTCCAGTGGAGGTTCCACCCTCCTGCGTTTCCACGATGCTCATCATTCGCCGGAGCGCACCGGACTCGTTGTCGACGACGACGGCTGGAGAGGACGAGAGGCGATCGGTCGTCTTGCACTTGGACACCTTCGAATCGAGCGTGTTCTGGAACCAGGCGCAAAACTCCGTTGCTTCTGCCTGAGACAGCGAGGGAGTAGATTGGTCTTTGTCGCCCTCCTCCTTCTCGGCCTCGTCCGGTTTTGGCAGGTCCACCTCGCTTCGGTCGGCGCTCATCAGATTCCGTCCCTCGAACTCTTTCAGATTTGCCATCACGAAGTCGTCAATGGCGGAATAGATGAAGAGGACCTCGCGGTTGCTCTNCGAACTCTTTCAGATTGGCCATCACGAAGTCGTCAATGGCGGAATAGATGAAGAGGACCTCGCGGTTGCTCTTCGCAAAGGCCTCCATGTACGGGCTCTGCAATGCCAGATCCCTCGAGGGGGCGAAGAGGTAATAGATGTCCTTCTGCTCCGGCGGGCAGCGCGAGACGTACTCGTCGAGGGAGACCAGCTCGCCCGCCATACCCTTGGACGTTTCGAACATGAGGAGCTTGGAGAGGGGCTTTTGCGATTCGAAGTCCTGGCACACTCCCTCCTTCAGGAAGAACGCGTACTCCTTGTAAAACTCGTCGCGGTATTTGTCCATGTCTTTCTTCATCATCTTCGAGAGGTGCGCGATGATCTTCCTCGTCAGCGCCTTCCGCATTTTGGCCACCAGCGCCGTATCCTGCGGCTTCTCCCGCGAAATGCTCAGCGGCAAGTCCTCCGAATCCACCACTCCTTTCACGAAGCGACACCACTCGGGCAGGATGTCCGGACTCTTGGCCTCGATCAAGATCTTTCGGCTGTAGAGTGATACGCCCGGGTCCATCCGCCCCATCCCGTACTTCTCCTGGTGGAAGCTGGGGATGTAGAAGAGGGCCTTGATGTCGAGCGGTGCGTCCACTCTGAAGTGCACGGTCGACAGCGGCTCGTCGTACATGTGGCTCACGTACTTGTAGAAGGCCGAGTGCTTGTCCTCCGTCACCTCCTTGGGATCGTGGAGCCAGATGGCGTCGATGGTGTTGACCCGGTTGCCGTTGAGGTAGATGGGAAAGCCCACGAAGTTGGAATACTTCTTCAAGATGGTTTCGACCGTCGATTCGTTGGCGTACTGGCTCAGCTCGGGTTTGAGGTGGAGGACGACGGACGTGCCGCGATCCTGGCGAATGTCCTCGGACAAAGGGGAGACGCTGTACTTGCCCGACCCCGTCGATTCCCACACCAGCGCCTCCTCGTCCGTCTCGGCAATGCTGGCGTTGTCCTCCGATATCTTTCCCGCGGATTTTGACCTCACGTTTACCTTGTCGGCAACCATGAAGCCGCTGTAGAAGCCCACGCCGAACTTGCCAATGATGCCCTCCCCAAAAGGATCGGCGTCGCCGGCGTCCTTGAGCTGTTCCTTCATTTGCATCTCCTGCACGAAGGCCTTGGACCCGCTGCGCGCAATGGTCCCGAGGTTGGCCACCAACTCTTCCTGATTCATGCCGATGCCCGTGTCGGTAATTGTGAGGGTGTTGTTCGCCTCGTCCGTCTCGATGCGTATCTCCAACGGCACGCTGCCCTCCCCGCCGTCGCCCGAGGGAGATCCGGAGAGGGTCCCCGTCGCCTGGACGTGCCGCAACTTCTCGAGGGCGTCGCTCGCGTTGGACACCAATTCGCGGAGGAACACCTCCTTGTCGGTGTAGAGGGAGTGCGTCACGATGTCGAGGAGCTGGCGCGTCTCGGCCTGGAATTCTCGCTCGTCCGCGGGCGCGGCGTCGGCGTGGTTGTCGGGGGCGGCCTCGGTGGACAGGGCGGAGATGGGGTGGCCGCCCCGAGGGCGGATCCGATCTTGCGCATAAGATGTGCGCGCATTGCCGTGGGCGGCCGATGGGAGGGAAACGGCCGACAGCGATCGAGCGGAGGGCCGAGCGCCGGCCAGGAGGAGGCCCCGCGACCTGCCGCGGGCGATTGCCGCCCTCGCAGCCGATGTTAGTGTTAGCTGCGCCATCGTGGCCTTCTACTTTGCAAAGATTTGTGGCGCTCGACCCCGCCCGAGCCGATTTTGGCTCCGCGCAGGACCGCGATACGTACGTACCTACGAATACTCTACCTCTACTTGAAGTACCTTATTCCTACGTTAATTTTAACTTACGAGTTCCCTCCAAACTAAATATCGATTCCTTTACGTAGAAATGGATGGCTGAAAGTGAAAGTGCCGCTTTTCTTCCTCCTCCTCCAAGCGCAACAACGCGCAACCCGAGCACAACACCCAACGAACGGCTCCAGCACCCTCGCCCAGCGATCTCATAATTCTTTGCCGTCGGTAGCCGCATCGCCGCCAGCCGCAGCATTCGAGCGGCGCGTCGTTTGCAATAGATCGCCCGGGGCTCGATGACGACGCACATCGAGGCCTTTCTCTGGGACGCCGTCGCCCAGGCCCGGGCGGTGACGCTCGGGTTCCTCGACGGCAGCGATGGGGCCGACGACTACCTCCTCGACCACCCCGACCACTGGGACAACTCGGCGCACTACCGCAACCTCGCCGGGGGCGGCGAGGACGAGGGCGTCGACGCCACGCACATCACGTACGAGGATTTGTACGCCTCCATCATCTTCTTCGCGTGCATCTACGTGGCCGGCCAAATCGCCTCCCGCTTATTGAAAATGCCCTCCCTCGTGGGAGAAATCTTCGCGGGCATTTTGCTGGGACCGAACCTCGCGGGGTACGTCCCCCATCCCATCTCCTTCGTGATGCTGGGCGAGATCGGCCTCATTCTGTTGGTCGTCGAGGCGGGGATCGACATTGACCTGACCACGCTCAAATTGATCGGGAGCCGGGGGTTGATCATTGCCATCATCGGGTCCGTCCTCCCCATCGTCATCGCCATGGCGCTCGCCTTTGCGATCGGGCAGGACACCAAGGCCTCCATCGCGACGGGCGCGTGCTTTGGACCGACGAGCTTGGGCATCGCCATGAACATTTTGCGGCAGGGGAAGATCGTGAACACCCCCGTCGGGCAGCTCATCGTCAGCGCGGCCGTGATCGACGACATGATCGCCCTCATCATCCTTTCCCAATTGGGGGCGCTGGCCGGGGACGCGTCCGTGGCCGCGATTGTGATCCCCATCGTTTCGGCGCTGGGTTTTCTGATCATAGGCGGGTACGTCGCCGTCGCCGTCCTCCCGCCCTTCCTGGACCGGTTCTTCTTCCCCAAAATCAAGAAGGAGCACCACGGCTCGGCCGGGCTGGGCCTCATGTTCCTCATCCTCTTCGGGATGATGCCCGCCACCTACTACGCCAAGAGCTCGTTCCTTCTGGGGGCCTTCCTCTCCGGCCTCGTCTTCTGCCGGAACCACGACGTGCACGTCCGCTTCGTCAGTCAGTTCAAGCGGGTCCTCCAGTGGCTCATGCGCATCTTCTTCGCGGCGAGCATCGGCTTCCAGGTCCCGATCAAGGACTTTGGGAGCGGGACGGTGATCGGGTACGGCCTGCTGTTCACGATTGCGCTAACGGGGAAGCTTGCGGTGGGATTTCTGGTGCCCAACTTCAACAACACGGACCGGTTCAAGGGGTTGCACTTGAGGGACTGTTTCATCACGGGCTTCTCGATGGCCGCGGAGGGAGAGTTTGCGTTCGTCATCGCCGTCTTTTCGAAGGACCAGGGACTGATCAGTGCTGACCTCTACGCGTCCATCGTCCTGGCTGTCCTCATTTCGACAATCATCCCTCCCTTCGCCCTGCGATACACCATATCTTACTTTAACAAAATGGCGGAGCGATTGGTAAAGAGAGCGGAGGATATGGAGCGGAAGCGCGCCGGCACCATCGACGAGACGATGGCCCTGTCGCCCACAGAGCAGGAGAAGCGTATGCGGGAGAACATCGAGGCGAACAAAATCATCTTCCTCTGCATCCAAATCCAGTGCGCCTCCACCTGGGGCCTCATCCCCAAAATCATCTCGACGCTCACTGCGCTGAAGCTGGAGGTCATTGACAACCGCTCCTGGCACCCGCGCGGCGTCGACTCCACCCTCATGACGGAGATATTTGTACAGGACGATTGCTTCCTGCACACCGACGAAGAGGCGCAGGGCAAAACCATCGAAGATCGCATCGCGGAGGTCAATGAGGCCATGACGAAAGCCATCCGCCAGCCGGGCGCCAAAGTCAAGGTGACCCGCTGGTTTCCGGGGGTGCTGCAGGCCATCGTCGAGGAAGTGAAATCCAAGTCAGATGTGGTGACAAAGAGCATAGTGGGTGGTGACGGCCGTGCCAGCGTTAAGGACATATTGGCGAAGGAGGCGACAAAGACTCTGGAGGGCAAGAGGAACGCCCAAATGGCAGCTACCAAAGAGAAAACCCTTGACGAAATTAAGAAGGAAATGGGCATCCCGCTGGACCACGGACCGGCGCCAGAAGATCATGGCAAGGCGTCACTAGGCGCACCGGCCCCTGCTGCGACCGGGGGCGCAGGGGCAGCTGGGCCCACTCCACCCACCACGACCCGCCGCAGGGTGCGGCAGAAAATGAGGTCGACTCCGGTGACCGGAGGATCACTGTTTGACGATCCGAAAGGCATCACTCCGCCGGAGCCGAAGGCATCAGCGGCAGATACAGCGGGATTTCAACCCCAAGCATTTGGCACCGGCCTTGGCGGGCAGTCGGCCGAGCTTGTTGTCAATGGGGAGGTGTTCAAGATCCGGGTCATGCCGGAGACGGTGCACAGGATCCGGTCGGGATACAGCGGCGAGCTATTGGAGGATTCGAGCATCAGATTTTCGCAGAAGGACGTGCCGATAGAGCATCGCCTGGAGGGTTTCATTCGCACCGGGGGGCTGCAGACGATATCGGAGGATGTTTCGGAGACTGCCTCAGAGAACAATGGCTCGGACAAGGGTTCTGAAAAGGATGCAGAATGGTGATTTGCTTAGGACACGGTAAGGATTTGTTTGGATTCCTGCATCGGTTGGGTCATAGAAATAGAAGATGCAGCTTTGTTGCCGCCATTGTAAGAAGTTAGAGGAAAGACTGACTCTTTCTCAGCAAAGTTCAAGTGAGCACAGCTTAGGCAAGATCAGCCCTTCCGGCAGCGCTGGAAAGTAAGAAGTTGCAAGCTGAGACACCTGCGCATTCTTGTGTTGTTTGTGCTCAAAGAATGGTTGAGACTCAGCTCGCAAGTCTTCCTCCGGTGATGGCGGCCGAGGAGAAGGTCTCCTCGTCGGCACGGCGTGAGGGGATCGAGGAGAAGGAGAAGAAAAGACGGAGTTGAAGTTTGGCCCATACTACCTATTCCGCCGTAGAATTTACGTAGAGACTTGCAAAAAATCCGGCGGCTAGCGCCGGCCCCCCGCCCACTCCCCCGCCGCCATCCTTGCTCCCCGCCGCCGCTTCATCCACGCCGCTCCTCCTCCTCTCTCGCCCTTCTCATCATCAGCTCCCCGCGGTTGCCATCCTCTCGCCGCTCTCCGACTCTCGCTCCGTCGCCGTCCGCCGCGTGCAACGTCGCCCCCGTCGGTGCATGCACAGCAGACACGCGTTGGTGGATACCCCAGAGCAGTATCCAAATCTTGTGATCGACGCGTGGCGACGAAGTCGGATCCATCGCCGGTGGCTCCGACGATCCGGCCGGGGGGTCGCAGAGTCGATGATTGCTGAGTGCATTGCTGTCGTCTTGCCCTCGCCCGCTATCAATTCTCTGTTCGTTTCTCACGCCATTCCTGAGCGGATCCGCCTTCGGCGGAATGGAACGCCTCGTTTGCCTCGGTCTCGCGGGCAAAGCAACGCCACTTCTCTCACAATTCTCACAATTCATCCCATTGACAACCTCATCTGCAACGCCCACGATGCTCGCTTCAGCAACCACCTCTTCCCGCCCCGGCCGCAGCGCCGCGGCGGTGGCGACACCGTCGACGGCGAAGAAGCGCTCTCGCCGCCCACCCATGAATAAGAAGTCGCCGTACGCGCCAAGCGGCAAGTCCACGGCGAAAACGGCAGCTCGCGAACGCCTCCTTCGTCTCGGTCAGCGCAGCGCCGCGGCGGTGGGTGTCAAGTCCACGGCGAAGCCCTCGAGCGCTGGAACGGCGGCGGGACGGAGCGTGGCCGCTCAAGCCGAGTCTTCTCTTCGTTCGGACGATGCGCACGAGGCCTCGTCCTTCACGGAGGCGCCCGCCATCCTTTCCATCCTCAAGCCATCCAAGTGGTGCGCTGCTGACGCGTCCCTCCAGAAACTGGCCAACTGGCGAGCGGACCCTGACAGCCTCAGCAAAGAAGAGAAGATGGCTTGCCTCAAGTCCATCATCAACCCCGTCTGGTGGAAGACGCACGGTGACGCTGTGCGTGCCATTGACCAGCGCCTAACGTGGAACGAAAGCGACGTTGACTTTAACTTCAACGACCACCCCCGCGAGTATTACCTCGAGGACAAGGACCGGAATTACCCGCGACGTGTACAGATCGATTACAACCACGAGATGCGCAGTGGCTTCAAACTGGCTCGGAAAAAGCAGCAGGAGGTCTGGAAAGCCTGCGGCGCCAAGGTTGATGCCATGAAGCAGCACGGAGACCTGCCCGCCCACCTCGTCACTTTGCTTGACGACGTTTGGGAGTGGGGGATCCCTGAAGACCTAGCCGCCTTCAAAGCCGCCTGCGACGAACATTTGGCCACGCTGGAGGCAGCTGCTGCTCACCTTCGCGACAATGAAGAGACCGCCGAGCCCGAAGAGACCGAAGCGAACGTCGAGACCAAGACTCCATCAAGCGCCAACGTGCCTGCTCCGTGCTCGCGTACCCTCCGCCGGAAGAAGGCCTTCAAGCGCGGCATCGACGCCGAAGCCAAGCAACTGGGCCGCCGCGAGGACGCCCTCAGCAGGCAGAAGGCCAGCCGAGCTGCTTGCGTAGCGGAGAAGCGAGCGGAGAGCGTCGAGCCTGCGACGTCTAATTCGTCTGCTGCCGGAAAACAGCACCGGGCGGCTCTGGGCGATTGCACCAACAACCCCTCGCGGGCCTCGACGGCCACTGCCTCTGCGAGTGCTTCGATGAGGAAGTCCCCTGACACTCGATCGTTTCCTGATTCCAAGAGGGCAAATGTCGTCGTGGGGATGGGAACGGTCTGCGGGAAGAGGAAGGGCGCGCAATTGGCCTCTCTATCCGCCAAAAAGCGCAGGACCATGCCAACGTCCTCGGAGAAGTCCGGCCGGAGCAAGAGGAAGAGCGAGGGGAAAAGGAGCAGGTCTGGTGCCATTGCCCAAAAGTCCGGCCGGAGCAAGAGGAAGAACGAGTCGTCTGGCCACGACGACGTTCCGCCCGGGAAAAGGAGCAGGTCTGGTGCCGTTGCCGCTCCAAAGCAGAACCCGATCACTGTCGCACAGCGCCCTGCAGCTCCAGTAGATGTTGCCAACGCCGTCGCTGCTCCGGCTGCCGCTGCTCCGGCCGCCGCCGCTCCGGCCGCCGCCGCTCCGGCCGCCGCTCCAGTGGAAAACGAGGGGGCTCCAGAACGCGAGGAGCCTGTCGACTTTGGAGGTGGGGGCGACGATGCTTTCGGCGACAATCTGGATGACGTCGACGCGCACGACGTGGCGGAGCGCGAGGTGCAGCCCGTGGAGGCGTACCAGATG
>JALLAP010001649.1:0-14053 GCA_036939355.1 Thalassiosira profunda | reverse complement strand
CCCAAACTCGATCAACGACTCACCCCCTGTTGCACCCCCATGTTTTCCCGTGGACAGGGATATCCAGCGACGACCGGACCCTTCCCCGCCGGCACCAGCATTCAAATATTTGGATCAATTATTTGGAGGCGGCCAGTTTGCGGTTTTATTTTCAGGTTTGCACGGCGATTCCCGCAGACGCAGAATTGGGGATATCACTCTTTTTGGTACCTGCTGCCGTCAGCGTCGGTGGATTGACGGCAGGGCAAGCGAACGACGGCGGGGTCCGCTGCAGCCACCTGCGACAAGGGCGGCCGTCGTGTCACTGCGTCGCCTTCAAATCTGACGCATTGTTCTTCTCTCTCTCTGCCCCTCGCGCGTTGCCGTTGCAGACACCAAGAGCAACCGCAACAATGCCCACCAAATCGACGCACGGCCTAGAGGACTTGGTCGCCGAGCGAGAAAGCCTCATGCGCCACGAGCAAATGCTCGTCGCCGAGCACCACGAGGCAATGCGTAACCTCCGCGCCCGGCTGCTTGCGCTGGACAAGCAAATTGTCAGCCTCGGCGGGACCGCCCGCGACGACACCTCCTCCCCCGAGGACGACGCAGCGCTGCTCGCGTCGCTGAGCCTCGTCCCGTCCGTCGCCCCCTTCCCCAACGACGACGAGGAGGGCGGCGACGCGAAGGAACCGAAGAAGAAATCGAGGGGGCGGAAGCGCAAGGCCGCGGACGACGACGATGGCGGCAATGACGGCGGGGCGAAGAAGAGGGGACGGAAGAAGAAGGGCGATTCTCGGGAAGGGCGCCCGGAAGAAGCGCGGGGGGCGCAAGAGCAGCGCCGCGGCCGCGGTAAGCGACGAGCCCGTGGACCCCACGCCCTGGACGTGCCAGTGCGGGGAGGAGCTCCCGGCGACGCGGACGCGCTGCGGCAAGTGCAAACGCTGGCGAGGCGGGAAGCGTGGAAAGCGCTGGACGTGCAAGCCCAAGGAGGGGGCGGAGGGCGGAGAGAAGAGCGACGCTTCGTCGGGCAAGGGCAACGCCAAGAAGGCCGAGGCGAGCGATGCCGCGTCCGTCGAGGGCAAGCCCAAGGCCGAGGCGAGCACCGCTCCCTCGAGCAAGGCCGGGGCAAACACGAAGGAGACGATCGCTCTTGCGGCGAGCAAGCCCGAAGCCAAGGCCGAGAGCGGCGCTGCCTTGTCGAGCAAGCCCAAGGCGCTGGTCGAGCGGAACGCGAGCGCCTCCTCCACTTCCAGCACCGGCAGTGCCCTCTCGGTGTACGAGAACATCCCCATGCGCGGAACGAAGTACGCCTACCCCCGCGCCGAGATCAAGGCCGTGATGTCCCGGATGGTCAGCGCCGTGGCGAGCGTGCCCTTCCTCGGCGAGACGGGCGGGGCGGCCGAACCCTCGGCGAAGCCCAAGCCCGGGCGCCGCTGGTGAGTCGTTTACTTCGTCTGTTTTGTTGCAATTCTTGCTTTTGGCAATCGCTCAGTGGATATCTTCTGCAGGATGTCGAGGAGGAGCACTTCGGAGGGCAGCAGCAGCACTTCGTCGAAGGCTTCCGGCGAGGCTCCCCAAAAGAAGCGGGGCCGTCCCAAGAAGGCGAAGGTCGAGGCAGGCGCGGTTCCCTCCCCGATGGCCGAGCCGAACGTTCAGAGCGCCGTCGACGGGCTGCAGGCTCTGATGCAGCCTCCCCGTCTCGACATTGAGGGGCTGGGGATGGGCATGGTGGCGACCGGTACCCCGCTGCCGGCCGAGTTTGACGGGCAGGCCCAGAACGCCGCGGAGGATTTCGTTTTGGGCCTCCTGAGCAGCGCCATCAAGGATCCCCCCAGCGATGTTCAGATGATCTGAACGAGCGTTCCGATTTGATTGTCCAGAGAGTTGCTGCTAAAGCAGCGTACGCCCAGAGAGTTGTTCCTCTGAATAGCAGACCACACTTTTCCCGGCCGATCTGAGTAGGCACTGTTGGAGAGTTGCCTTGCTCGGGTTTCCCCGCGCACAATGAGATACATGCATTATGAGTTCATATAAACAACCACCGTTGATGCACATTCCCACATCATAGATTCAGCCGGCGACAGACACGTGAGCGGCCGCAAGCAGGGCCGCCCCAAAGCTAGCTTCGGTGTTCTCTGCCCTCTTCACCTCGACGCGCTGGCCCTCGTCGTAAATGTCCTTCAGCCGCCTCTGTCTCATCGAAATCCACACGTCGTTCTTGGACCCACCCCCACAGCTCAGTACAACTGTTGGCCTGCTCGGACTGGCGCCCAGCTCTCCCAATACTTTGAAACCATCCCTTTCCACGTCGCCGATGCCTTGCAGTAGACCGTGCAGGTATTCCTTGCGGCTGTCCGGCTTGGGTTCCAACACGGGTTCCTTCTCGCTGTCTGCCACAGGAAAGCGCTCTCCCTTCTTCATTAATGGGTAATACCACAGAGGACTGTCGGCGGTTGGATCGATCTCGGCGCTCAGCGTTGCCAACTCGTCGTTCGAGAACCCCTGTTGCCGAAGCACCGCACAGCCGACATTGCTCGCGCCCCCGATAAGCCAGGCGTCTTCTTCGTCTCTACCTTCCTTGCCAGCGAACCTAGGAAAGCGATGGCTGTACACTCCTCTCGACGCATCTTCCACAAACGTCTTGCTCAGCTGCTTGATTGCTAATGTGCTGCCCAAGCTCGTCACAGCGGTGCCATAGTCTGGCGTGGCACCAGCCGCGGCGAAGAAGGCCGCGTTGGAGTCAGTGGTTCCTCCCACCAACACCACGTTCGAAGAGAGACCGTACTTGGAAGCAACAGTGGGAGAGATCACCCCGAATGGCTCGCCAGGGGAGATCACCTTGGAAGGCAAAACGGACTCCGGATTGGGAATGTTGGCTCCCTCTTTCAACAGGTCGTGCATCCAGGCGGGGAACTCTCGCTGCCGGACGTCGTACCCCAACTTCAAGCAATTGTGCCAGTCGCTCGTGACAGTGCACTTATCCTTGTCCTCGCGGCCTTCGTGGATCAGCGACATGGACACGTAATCTGATTGGTGACAGAGTGCCTCGTCATTCAATGGCTGCTCCGCGTTCCACAAAAGGAGCTTTGCCAACGAACCAGTGGTCGCCCGCGCAGTATGCTTCTCGGGCACGTATCGATGCACGGTCAGCCGGAGACTCGTCGCCTGATTTGATATCGTAGTTGTACATTCTCGCCCTTCGCGAAACGTCGAGGGTGTGCTTATTGACGAGGAGGCAGGTCGCTGAGGTTCCAGAGACACAAATGGATTTGACCCTCGACATGACCTCCGTCCCTTGCGCACGAGACAATAGCGTATCGACCGCATCCTTCCACCCTTTTGCATCGTCGTATTGCATTTTGTCGTCCCACGTCAGCGCAGCAGTGAACACCTCATCGTAACCTCCTGCTGGCTTCGCCTCCACAATGGACATTCTGGCTCCGCTGGTGCCCAGGTCAAATCCGATGAAGCAATCTCCGCCAGCTGAGCTGCCGCCCTTGCTGCCATCATTGCTAGAGCTGGCCACAAGGATTAGATTGGCAGTTCTCATATGAAAACATACGCTTACATTTAGCGCTTACCTCTTGCTCTCGCTCTCAAGGGAGTCGCCAATTCCATCACTTTCAGCGCCGTTGATCATGCCGTCGGTGTTCTTCTCCTCGGCAGCATTGCCCTTGCCCTCAGCACCACTCCCTTCCTTCTCTTCTTGAGCCGCCGTCTCGATCCTCTGAAAGAAATTGGGTCGCCCGCTGGCGCTGCTGAAGCTCATGACGTCTCCCTTGCTGTTCAAACGGGGCACGTTCATCCCATCGGGGTGCAGGCGCTTCGGGTCGGTTTGCTCCTTGATTTCGTTGATGCGATCGTTGCGCGTCTTGATGGACACCGACGACGCCAGCGACGACAGGGATCCCTTGTCGGGGGGAGAGTACACTTCGTAGGACGCTTCGTTGTTGAGGGAGTAATCGGGTTTGTCGGCGCTTGGTGTGCTCCGTGCGCTCTGGGCAGTCGACGGGGGCGGCGGCTTGACGTTCGAGTCGCCGGTGTCGGGCAGTGGGCTCGCGGCGCTCGTCCCCTTGGCGCTGGTGCTGCCACTTTGCAAATCGGTCGAAGCGAAGCTGAAGGTACCGAGCCTGTCGCCGTGGTTGTCGACGTCGGAGAGGGGGGCGCCCCCGGAGCCCCCAGAGGATGCACTGGGAGAGGCCGGCCCCAACGGCGCACCGCCTTTGTCCTCGTTCCTCGCCATGGAAAAGGTGGACAGCCGATCCCCATGGTTATCCTCCCCTTCCGAGGCCGTGAATAGATCGGGGCGATTCGCTGCGGCGGGGTTTCGGCTCGTGGCGATGTTGATGTTGCCGTGCATGTTGTCAACGCCAAAGGAGGCATCCAAATCCTCCCGGGATTCTGGTACGACACCCACCTTTTCTTCATCGGCACCGTCTTCATCCAGTGCATCCTCACGTGTCGGCCGAGACCTGCTCCTCGCTTCGGGTTTCTTGGATCCGAACGAAAATGTGGACAGCCGGTCGCCGTGCAGGCCCAGTTGATCCCGCCGGTCCGCCTCCGGCCGATACTTCTTCTCCGGCGCGGGATATTTGCGATTGCTGTAGTACGTTCCTACGCTCCCCCCGTGATTGTCCGAGACCATGGTCTCGTCTCCGTATTTGCTCCCCCTTTCATCCACATCGGATGCAACGTCCGCAGCCTCCCCCTCGGCCTCCGCCGCCGCCGATGCCATCACCGCCTCCCGCATCGCCTTCCGTTTCCCTTCTTTCGCCGAGGCCGCCGGACCCTCCTCGTCCAACGACATCCCGCTCCCCGACTGGGGGGCGTTCGCCGCAAACGGAAACGGCGACAGGCGGTCCCTCCGCTGGCCCCGCTCGTCGTCCCCATCGGTGCCCGTCCCGTAGACGCTCCGGCTGCGAAATTTGGTGTCGGCGAATTTGGACCGGCTGAAATTCACGAGGCGGTTGTTGAAGTCGGCGACGGCGTCGTCGTCCCCGCCCTCGTCGCCGCCCGCCGCCTCGTCGATGAGGTCGCGCAGCGATCCGAAGGATGCCGTCGACGGCCGGTTGCTGCGTGGGGGCGAGCGGACGTTGATGTTGATGGGTGGTGACGCACGCGACATCAAATCGGGCGATGGCGAGGCCGTTGCGGAGAAGGCCTCGCCGACCGGGGCCGACGCCAGCTGGGACGCGGCCAGCGCCATCAGCGCTCCGGGGATGTGCATGCCTTGGTTGTGCGTGGCGATCGACGGGGCCGCGGCAGCAATGAGGGCAGATGAGGGCTTACCTACTTGCGTGCAAAGTGCAAGCGGCCAAGTTGAAGTGCACGTGAGCTTTTGGTCGGAGACAAAATGCATGCACCGAGTTGCAAAAAGCCCACGCGGATCTTTGACTGCTGACTTGCCCGCGCGTGCGCGGTGCGGTGCACCTCTGTCGCCCGCGGCCCCACAGAGCAGCAATGGCGGCGTCCCTCGGCCCATCGTGGAGCCTCCGCGCCCCCGCCTCCCCGCGGTGCCTGTCCGCCGGCGCCTTCGGAGGCGGCGCGGCCGGCGCCTCCACTCATTCCAACCTGTTCGACGACGACGCCCACACGCGGCAGTCCCCCCACAGGCAGCGGAGGCGGGGACAGCAGCACCAACAGCATGAGGAGGGCGGCGTCGAGGGGAACGCGCACTTTGCCGTGGCCTTCGGGACCGAGCGGGGCTCGCTGCACTACCGCCAGTACGCCCCGCTGTCCGAGTTGCCAAGCGAGGGCAGCGCGGGAGGGGGGCGCGGGTACGGAGAACAACGCGGCGGGGACCCCGGCCAGCTGTCGATCGATCCCGAGTCGTCGTCGGGGGGGCAGATCGACCTCCAGGGCGCCGTGAAGGGATCCATCGTGGGGGTCGTCCGGGCGTCCCCCGCCGCCTCCGGTGCCGCATCCTCCGGTGCAACCACTCCCGTGTTTTTGCTATTGGTGGACGACCACAAAGCGCAATCGGGGAACCCTGCGGCGCAGTCCTCCGCTCCGGGCGCCTTTGCCGCCCACTTGGTCACCGTCAAACACGGGGCGTTCCACAAGCTTCCCCCCGCGCCTGCGGAGGGGGGCAATGCGAGAGAGGACCAGCCGCCGCCGGGGGGGCGTCACCGACGGGGCGGGAGCCACGGGGGCCGGAGCGGCGGCGGCGGCGGATGGTTCGGAGAGCACGGGACGCCGCGCGCCGATGCCAAAATTTTGGGCGGCGCACCGGGGGGTGGGAATGCGGCACAATCACAATCGCTGGGGGCATTGCCCCGCATGTCGTGCGCGGCCCACCATCCCGAGGCCGGGTACGTGTTCGCGTCCGGGAGGGGGGTGTACGGCCTGCCTTCGACTGCGGCGCGGGCGGTGTTGGCGGGGATGGCGGCGCCGAGTGGCGACGAGCGACGCGGGGGGGACGCCTTCCACAGCACCCGACAAAAATATCCGGGAGGCAAATCGGCAATGCCGCCGCCCCCCACGGCAGTGTATCGGAACTGCGCCCGATCCCTGCCCCCGCCGGGGGTGCGGGGCGCCCCCCCCGCCGGCGGGGGATCGAACGGCAGCGCGCTGGCCCTGGCGTGCCGCGGGCGGGCGGCCGTGGTGGCGGTGGGCAGCGCGTTCTACGGGGTGCCCTGTTGTTTGGACGTCGGGGCGCTGAAACGCCGCTGCGGCGGTAGCGCCAGTGGGCAGATGCCGCACGCTGTGCACGGCGAGGCGGACGCGGCGGCGGCATTGCCGCCGGCGACGGCGACGAAACTGACGACCTTCGCGCCGAGCGCGCTGGTCCACCCCTCCGTTGCCGTGGAGGTCGCTTCCCCCCCCAACCCCCCTCCCTCCAATGCCGCCGACGCCCTCGCAAGGCAACTGCGACCAATCTCCTCCCTCCTCCTCCTGGCGAGCGGGCGGGAGTGCGCCGTCGTCGCCGTCACGTCGGTCCCCGATCCCAACGCCGTCGGCGCGATATCAAAAGGGGGGAGCGTCCCGGGGGGGACGGTGGCGACGACGGTTCGGGCGATGCCCCCCGCGGACGACGGGGCGACATTGCCCAGCCCCATACTGGCGGCGGCCGCGGTGCCCCCCGCCCTCCCTTTTGAAAACAGCGGCGGCGGGGGAGGGGACCTGACGTCGGGCCCGCTCGTCGCCCTCCTGACCGCGGACGGGTTGGTCCACCTCCGCTCCCCCGCCTGCCTCGCCGTGCCCTTATCACAGGTGGAGGTCGGCAGTCGGCCCAACGACTTCTTCGCGCTGGTCGCACTGCCGTCCCTTTCCCCCGACGGCGGCGCCCGGAGCGCCCGGAGCGAACGGAGCGTCGTCGCCGCGAGCTCCTCCGGGGCCGCCCGCGCGTTGCTCCTCCGTCCCGAATCGTCGCAAGACTTTGCCGACCGCCTCATCAAGCTTTGCATCGACGCCTTCGGCCCCGACGGGTTTCCGAGAAAGGAAGCGGCGGAGGCATTGGGGGCGACGTTCGCGGCGGCGAGCTATACGGGGAACCGGGAGGCGAGCGTGGGGAAGCGGGGGTTGCTGCGACGGTATTTGGAGGGGGTGCTGGGATTGGCGGACGACGGACTGGGAACGCGCGGGGGACGAGCGTCGTTCGACGGTGGGAAGGTCGGTCGCGCGGTCGTGGTGTCCGACGCGGAGGAGGGCGGATTGGAGGTGCAGGCCGGGGACGCTGACAATGCCACCGAGGCTCCTTCGTCCGAGGAGGCCCCCGCGTCGTCGGCATTGGGCGGCAACGCCCTCCTGACCGGCACGGCGCTGCACTGCCTGGCGTGCTCGCAATTGCGCCCGCCCAAGGGCGGGGCCGCCGCCCGCGCGGCCCGGGCGTGCGCGTCGCGCCTCGGCGTCGTCCGGCCGGGGGACCGACGGGGCGCGGCGGCGGCGGCATCGTCCGCGGGCGAGTTGATCGCCGACCGGCTCCTCGGGGAGGCGTCCGCTGCGGGGAGCATGGAGTTCGTCGAGTCGGCCGTGTGGCTTCTGCGGTCGTGCGGGCGCCACGCCCGGGCCCTGGAGGCATTGCACGACCGGATGGCCGATCCGGCGTTCCGCAACGCCTCCGTCGCCAACGCGAGTTCCCACGGCAGCGCGTCCACGCCGTGGTCCCAGCTCAAGTTCGACAGCCACCTCGCCGCCCACCTCGGCGAGCTGTGGGGCTCCCGCGACGATTCCTGCCGCGCCTTGGTCCTGGCGTCGCCCTCCACGAAAGACCTGCTCGCGCGCAATCCCACTTTGGGATTGAGCGTGTTCACCGCCGCGCACCCCCGGAACGCGGCCGAGTGGAAGGCCGTGCGGCCGGGGGAGGATCCGTTGGCCCATCCCCTGTGGCCGTCGCGGGTGGTATCGCTGCTGAAGTCGGTAAATCCCCAAGAGCCTCTCGAGTCCGGAGAGGGCGGGGCGGGCCAACGAGACGAGGGCCCCGCCGGGAGCTTCTCGCCCCGCTCGGGAAAGGCCGCGGGGCCCCTCCCCGTCGACTCCGGCCGGGCCCTGGCCGTGTCGTACCTCGAGTCGGCCCTCGGCATCGCCACGGGACGGCCGGCCGAGACCCCTTCCGAGGGCTCCTCTGCTTCGGCGTCATTGCACGCACATCCGCCTCCCCCCGACGAGGCCGCCGCCCGCGCGGCCGACATGCACGACGAGCTCGCCTATTTGCTCCTCGAGGCGGTCGTCTCCGAGCGGGGCGACGGCCCCCCGTCCGCGGAAGATTCGGAACTCGGCGCCTTATATCGCTTCAAGCTCCGCCGGCTCCTCGCCTGGCCCCCCGCGCGACTGCGGTCGGACCGGCTCCTGGGATCGCTCCCGTCGTCGTTCTTACGAGAGCGCGCCTTGGTCCTGGGGCGGATGGGACGGCACGAGGACGCGTTAAGGATATTGTACGGGCAGGAGGGGGGCCTCGACTTGGCGCTGGAGTACTGCGACGTCCGGCACGAGCGTCAAGAAGCGGAGGAGGACTGCGCGTACCTCCCCCTGGTGAAGGTGGCCCTCGCCGCCGACCCGGACCCGGACCGGGGCACGGCCGCGGCGATCCAGGTCCTGGCCCTCCGCCGGGACGCCGTCGACCAGGCCGCGGCGCTGCGCCTCCTCCCGAAAGATGTACCAGTGGCGTCCGTCGTCCGTCCCTTCCTGATCCCCGCCGTCGTCGAGGGCGCCTCGCGCGCGCGCCGCCTCGAGGTCGCGGCGGCGCTGCTCCGGTCCAAGCACCGGACGCTGCAGCGCCGGCTGACCGCGGCGCGGCTGCAATCGCAGTCGACGCTAAGGGGCGCGCTGGCCTTGGGGGGGTGGGACGTGGGCGACGTGCTCCATTCGTCCCGGCCGACGAAGGCGCGCCCGGTTCATGCCGCCGCGCCCCACTGTCCGGACGTGACGCTGGTGAAGCACTTCTTCGCGCGGCACCTGGTCATACAGGCCGAGGTCCGGAACGACGCGGGCGCGGGCGCCGCGGCCGGCGCGGAGGGGAGGGCGTTGGCCGACGTGGCCTTCGTCGTCGCCGAATCCTCCGACGAGGCCCTCGCGCCCCTGTCGGGAGTGCCGTTGACGACGGTCCCGCCCGGAGCGGCGGGGAGCGCGTGGTGCATCCTGGCCGCGTCTCCGAATCGCCTGGACGGGTCGGCCTTCCTCGCGTGCGAGCTGCGCTTCACAGTGATGGACGTGGATGCCGCGACGGGCACGCCGTTGGGCTTCGGGGACGGGGCCGATGCCTCCCGCGCGGGGTTCGGTCGGACGTACGTGGAAGAGCTGCAGGATATGGAGGTGCGCGGTTCGGAGTTTGGTTGATTTGGACGTGCCGGCACAGACAATATGGTGACAGGAATGGAAGAAGTCAGGTTGTAACATTAATGCCTGTGCATCAGAGATCAAAGAACTCTAAGTGCATCAAAGACCGCTTGTGACCGAGCTGCTTCAAGATGGTTTCGCGGATCATCTTCTGGAAGCCCTTCGGCCCGCAGCCGTAAACGGGCAGTTCCGATGGCTCAGCAAACTTGTTCATCGTCGACGACAGCAGCTCCCGATCCACTCTCTCCGTTTGCAGAGTCACCCAAGGATTTTCGTCTCTCAGCTTCTCCAATGGCCCGCTATCCGTTTGCTTCCCCGTAAAGCAGAGCGTGAGGTCTAACGAAAAGAGACGATGGCCCGCGAACCTCTTTGAGAGGGCAAGAAGCTCGTCCCGGAAAGGAAACGTGTGGGCGCGTTCCGAGTGTATCAGCGCCAGNCCTCTTTGAGAGGGCAAGAAGCTCGTCCCGGAAAGGAAACGTGTGGGCGCGTTCCGAGTGTATCAGCGCCAGTGTAATCCTTTTCTTCACAAGATCGCTCTCCACTCGGCCAGCAATGGAGCGCAGCACCGACATGAACGCCACGAGGCCTACGCCGGCCGATACCATGAGGCGGTTGTGCCCATCTGCGGGATCCGGCATCGTGAAGCCCCCGGCCACAGTGAGCAATTCGCAGCTGTCGCCGAGCGCCATTTCATGTACAAGGAAAGGCGACACCTTTCCGTTCGGAACCAGTTTGATGAGGAGGTCCAGGGTTTCCGATGTGCCTTTCATGGGATGGGAGCTGGACGAGACAGAATAGAAGCGGCTCAAGGTCCTGCCAGAGGGAAGCGAAAAGCGAAGCTTCGCGAACTGCCCCGCCTTGATTTTGACTGGCTGGCTCGCAGCGAACCGGAGGACCGCCATATCCTGTGGACACTCCTCCTTCTCCTTCAACATAAGCACAATCTTTTGGCGCACCGGCACTTTCTTGGGCACGTCTGCAGCGGCATAGGGCGCAGTCAACTCCTCCAGGGAAGGGGTCAAACTGCTTCTCTTGTAATCAGGAATCATCCCGGTAGCAATGAGCTCCCAAAGCCGGGCAAAGTTCTGGGCAACATTCGTTGTGAAGCTCTTTCCAAAAGCAGCTTTTCCGCACGACATCCACTTAGGAGAGGCGGACACAAGAGCTTCCAGGGTAACGCCGTGATACTTCTGATGACGGCGACCCANACATCCACTTAGGAGAGGCGGACACAAGAGCTTCCAGGGTAACGCCGTGATACTTCTGATGACGGCGACCCATTGCATGAAGATGATCCCTCGTGAGCGATTCATCCTGCTCGTCCAAGATCCCGTCGACAAACCCACGGTAGCGGCTTGCTGCTTTTGCTTTGTCTGACGATCCTTCTGCAGCGATTTCATCAGCGAAGAGACTAAAGAATTGCTCGTATTCCACCTTGGAGGAATCCCGGAAAGCTTTCAAGGCCTTCCTGTCGAAGGGTTTGATCTTCTGTCCTTGCGACTGGCCGCCCATTTCATCCTCCAGGACGGAGGCTCCCATCGTCCACCCCACTAGCATGTAGCTAACAACAATCGAGGTCACATACTCCCAGGCGTCCACCACCTCTGTTTTCCACCCTGTCTTTCCGAGCATTTCTTTCACAGTGGCCAGAAGATGCTCATCGAAGCGAAGCATCTCTTTCAGAGAAATGTTGTAGAAGACTCTGTGCCTCGCGCCGAGTTGCAACAACATCGGGCGTAGCCCATTATTTGGATCCTCATTGATGCGAATAAGGGTCGAGTTGAGCTGATGCACGAACCGCACGCGCTGCATCTTCAGGTCGGTCGACTCAAAGCTCTTCTTGACCAGGGGATCCTGGGTAAAGCGATCATAGAAGCTCTCTCCGAAATCCTTCGCCGTGAAGTGGTAGATGTCGTTCCACTGCTCCCACACCATCTCCCTCTGTACAGCGCGGTAGCTTTTTGTAACGCTGTCCATGCCATAAAGGGAAAAGAGGATGATTCTAAGCGCGATGCCAAATTCTCGCCCGATCCTGGCACCGTATGCATCAGAAATGGCGCGACGTCCTACGTGCCCGAACTCAAGAGCCATCTCTTCGTTGATGCCAGAGAATAAACCGCTGCAGGCCTCCTCAAAGTGAGCCCACAAGTCGGTGCCCTGCTGCCAATCCCTCAGGCGGCGAATGGCATTTGCCAATCGATCAACAAAGTCAGTCTGCTCAGGTTTCATCATCCACAGGGTTAGGTAAAGGTGCCCACGACGAGAGAGCCTTTCTTCCACCTTGTGCATGAAGTCACCCTCAATCTGTTTCATGTCATCCTCCGTTGGCAGAGAGGCGGCTTTCAGCAACGTGGGGTGCAACCCAGGAATGATTGCTCGATAGAACTGCGCCCAGTTCTCCATGGAATGGGTCACTTCCAGCGCGGGCGAAACCGATGTGGCGGCAAATTCCCAGGCCGCTCCCCCCATCCAGAGCGACCGGCACGGCACCTGGTAGCGCATGAGCCGGGCGACCAGCTCGTCGCTGAGGGCGCCGTAAGCCTCTTCGTCACCCAAATTGGCCACGAAGCGATCCAACAGCCGATCGAATTCCCGCCCCACTGTGGCAAAGTTCACCCCGGCGAAGCACGGCACGGCACTGCGATCCAACTTCACCAGATTCTCGTAAAAGCGCTCCCCAAACGACGCCCTCGCGCCCCGGAGGCTCGTCCAAATCTCGCGGATCGCCTTCTTCGCCTCCTGCGTGAGCTTCGCCTTGTAATCGGGCACGTCCGGGCCGGCGGGCGGGCAAAGCTCCTGCGCCTTCTTCCACAGGATTCGGGCCACCATCTTCTTGTTGCCCAAAGCTTTTGACAGAGCTTCCACCGACGCATCGCGCACATCTTCCGGGCACTTGAAATCGGCCGCCACCAGCGAATCGACGTACTGTTCTTTCCCACATTCCTTCAGGAACGCCCGTAGCGCCTTCGTCTCGTTGTCTTTCGCGCAGTATTCCGTCGCCTTCTTGAGCAGCAGCCTCCCTCCCATCTTGCTCCCCACCGCGGCGGACAATACCTCGGCCGTCGAATTGCAAATCTCCTCGGGAGATGCGATCAACACCTTGAGCAGCGCGTCATAATACTGCTCCTTCCCGATGGACGCCAAGAACGCCCGCAGCTCCCGCGCCTGCATGGCCTCCTTGGCCTTCTTCTGGAGTATACGCGCCAGCATCTTGGGCAACGGCAATTCCTCCACGTGCCTCGCGCATATATCTTCAAGTGTGCGCTCGTTGTTCGCCAGCAGCGTCCCGTAGTACTCCGCCTTGTCCCGCGATTGGAGCAGCGCGTACAGCTCGCGGGTGTCGGCGAGGAGGGCATGGAGGGAGGCGGCCTCGCCGGGGGGCAGGCACTGCTGGAGTGCCTCTGAAGGCGCGGCGACGAGCTGGTCGAGGGACGCGATGCCGCCCTTGACGAGGCCGTCGAAGAATTGGCCCTTGCGGAGGGCTTCGAGGAAGGAGCGGAGCTCCTCCGCGTGCTTGTCGTCGGCGGCGGCCATGATGGGTGCGATGATTCAGCCAGAGAGGCCTCGGTCGCTGTCGGCCTGCCTCCTGCCTGCCTGCATCGCCCAGCCACGCCACTCGCGCAGCCCGTATCGATCAGCGGAGAGCGGAGCTTGTCGCCGGCGGCGCCTCCGCTCCAAATGCAAGAGGATTACACACGGAGGGTTGAAGGTCATTCAGAACCGAATCCTGGATCCTCCGCGCCACGTCGAACTCGCGCGCGAGATCTGCGTTCTCTTGTAGCTTGCGTGCAGGAAGTTGGGCAGAAGATTCCAGATGGGTGTCTCAATTTTGGGTGACCTTCTTTTCGCCGGCCGGCTAGCCCGCCGGCAGCCGGGTGCGAGCGCGATCGCAGCAGGCCTATTGTACCGTATGTTTGTAATGAAATGCAGGTCTCCTAATTGGGGGAAGTTCTTTCTCAGCAACTACGGGGAATTTTACCTTCATTCTTTTTATAGTGCACAGTTTAGCTCTTCCACTGTGCACTAAACGGGTTTAAAGTCTTGAGCTATGAGTTGGGGTGGTGAAATAACTTCCCCCAATTAGTGGCTCGTCTCAGATTTGGCATCAAAAAATTCTGGTCAAGACCCCCCACCGGTCCAAAAATCTCAACTAGTTATACCCCTACGTAGGAACTAGTATGTAGGTACGGAGTACGTCCCTTGGATCTGTGGTAACTCACAGTGTAACCGTAACTACTAAACTAGCGTACGTAGTACACCGCACAAAAATCTCGCTAAGTCCAAAAACACATCACAA
>JALLAP010001646.1:0-10323 GCA_036939355.1 Thalassiosira profunda | reverse complement strand
CAAGGTGCATCTCATTTCCGTTTCCTCACCACAAAAACTCTCACAATTTTTGCAACTGCAACTTTGCATCCGCCCCCATTGCATTCCCCGCCACGAACGCGGGGAGATGTCGTCAGCGGCGACGGCGAAGCGCCGGATGGAGCTCAACAGCGGCATCGGAGGCAGGGTGAAGTCGCGGCAGGCGTCGGCGGGCCCGGCGTCGCCTCCATCGAGCCCCGAGAAGAGCACAAACGGTGCACAAAATTCAACGACCGCACGCAATGGTGCAGGCAGCAACCTCTCCGACAAGCGGCGGATGGCCGCGCTCATCAGCTGGGAGAAGCGGCGGAAGGCCGCGGAGAAGGCTTCGAAGGCCTCCGGGGGCGCCGCCGCGGCCAAGGGCCGGTCCGGCGCGGCCGTTGCAAGTAAGGGCCGGGGGAGGAAGGCGGCCCCGGCACCCCCGGCCAAGCGGCGCAAGGCCGACAACAAGCCCCTGAGCCGCAGCGACGCCGCCAGGGCGGGGTGGGAGCGCCGAAAACGGGAGCTGGCCGCGCAGGAGCAGGCGCGGGAGGTGCGGAGGCAGGCGGCCAAGGAGGGCTGGGCCAAGCGCAAGGGCCAGCGCAAGCCGAAGCAAAGCAAGACCGCGAAGGACGTGCGGCGCGAGGCGGCCAAGCGCGGCTGGGCAAGGCGGAAGAGCGAGCTGGCCGCCAAGCCGCCGGGTCGGAGCGGCGCCAAGCCGCTGAGTCGGAGCGAGGCGGCCAGGGTTGGGTGGGAGCGGCGGAAGGCCCAGCTCGCGGCGGCGGGGTTGGACAGCAGCTCGTCCGAGGAGGAGGCGTCCGAGTCCGAGGAGGAGTCGGACGAGGAGGAGCCACGGTCCGCCCCGGCCAAGAAGGCCGGCGTGAAGAGGGTGTACACGGCCAACATGCGGGCCGAGGCGGCCCGCCGCGGGTGGGAGCGGAAGAAGCGCGAGGCAGCCGCGCGCGAGGCCGCCCGGAGAGGTTCCAACGGNCCAGCCGCCTCGCGGAAGAAACGTCCACCGACGTCTACGAGGAGATGAAAAAGGTGAACGAGCTCGTCACCCGCCTCCGGGAGCGGGGGTGGATGGAATTCCACCCCTCCTCCCGCCTCGGGAGCGGGACGGCCACGTACGGGTACATCCCCTCGACCATCGCCTCCTTCATAAGGAGCGGGTACGTCTCCCAGGGCGCCGTGCTGGAGAACGGCGAGCTGGGCATACACTACGCGCTCGATTACGAGGGGTACGGAGGATTGAAGGAGATGATCGACACGTTCGGGGAGGACTTCAGTCCCTGCCTCACGGACGGGATGATGGACGAGAAGCGCGTGGCGGAGTGGGAGCTGGGGGAGGACCTGCCGTGGAGGGAGGTGGAGGAGGAGGAGAATCGGAAGATGCGGGAGCTCGTGGAGGCGAAGGCCGTGTTGGAAGACACCTCGGTTGATAGCGATGAGGATGAGACGGTGGAGGAGGACATCCTGTTCGTGGCGGGCATCCTGGCGTCCCTGGACCAAGACGCCGTTCGGGAAGAGGCGGCAGCGTTGAAGGAGTGCAGCAAGGTTGGCGCCGAGCCGGAGAGTGCCGCGAGTACTTCCAATACATCGTCGCCATCCATGTTGGCTCTGAAAGATTACGAGAGCTCCGAGGACGGATCGGATGGGTGCAAGTCCCAAGAAAACAGCCCTCGGACAAGAGAAGAGGAATGCAAAACGCAAAGCAAATTTGTGGAGGAGGAGGACGACGTCCTGATCATTCAAACGCGTCCGAGCCTGACTTCCTCCTGGAATTTTGGCATCTGCTAGAGGCAATTCATGTGAGCTACACATCTATGTGTTCCCGTGAGAGATATCCCAATCGTTGCTACGTGGATTGGGGTGCCATCGTTACATGCATGTTTATACCGCCGGAAGAGGGCGAGAGTACATGACTGTTCATTTGCATATCATACCGCTACCTCTAGGAGAGAGGGGTCAGTGGAGTAAGAGTTGGTTGCATAGGTATGTTCTATTCCTGCTGTAATAAGGAATAAAGCATCTCGACCATCATCCTTTGTAGTTGGCTATTCAAGATCAATCACTTCAATGGATCGTTTGCCCGGATGACCATTGTCTCCCGCTGGCGACATTCCAACCGTCTTGTATGCTTTAGCTTTGGGTTGCAACACCTGCACGTCCTCGTCGCTTCCAGCCTCCTTCTCACTGGTCGGCTTTCCCTTTGCAGTGGCGTCCCTCTGTGCGGCCAAGAACACCTTGGGCACGCTGCCCACGCCCCCCTCTTCCTGCTCCGACAGATTGTACATTACTCGCTCCAACTCGTCCGATTCGCGGGTCAGTCTCTTACACTTCTCACTCGCTGCTGCCGTGGCCCAGCTTTCAAAGCGCGGGCCCAAAACGTACGCAAAATAAGAGAAGGGGAGGACGGTCCCATACCATTTCCTCGCCTTCTTTTCGAGCGAGAGAAGCCGTATCACTTGGTCCTTGCCGTGGACGAGACTCGTATCCGATGCAATCGATGTCAAAACCTTCTTCACCGATCGGTTTCGCAGTAGAACCGAGCACGGAAAGTGCCTTGACCGAATCTCCACCAAGCCTTCATCCTCGATGGATCCAAGCAGATCTGTCAAAGATGCAGTTTTGAGCTCCTTCTCCATATTCTGCTTCCTCGACTGCTCCTGAGCCCTATCTGCTTGTTCGGAGGAGATTCTCGCCTCGTCCAATTTCCTGGCCTCCTCCGCCTCTTCTCTTTGGGAAACTATCCACATCATTGCCGCCTCCACTTGCTCCTGCGTGCTCCATCCCGCCGACAGAGGGTTGGTCAACACAGCCACCTCCTCCCGCTCGGCGGCCACGGCGCGGAGGGCGGTGAGGATCTCGCGCTTGTCCGTGAAGCCCATCTCCTTGAGAGAACTGAGCATGCTGGTCTCGCGAAAGTCGCGGGGTTGCAGGTCGTCCGTAGAGGGGGCTGCAGCTGCAGCGCTGGCAGTGGCGTGGGAAGCGGTGGCAGAACGTGCCGCCGCTGCTGTGGAATGTGCTGGTTGGTATGTTGTTGCGTGATGGGCAGGCTCCTTTTTCACCTTGGCCGGCAAGTGCTTTGGCTTTGCATTGTGCTCAAATGGCCTCTTCAACCCAGCCGCAGCATTTCCACTCGAAGCAACCCTGGCACTTGCAGAATTGCTATTTGTGTACGCCAGAGGACCTCCCCATGGCTGAGTAGAACCATTGCTGCTGGCATTTCCCACATCCTCCTGATCATACCGATTTTGCAACGCCCTGGCAATTGCCTCGTCTGCCGCCATTGCTGCCACGCTTGTTGACGAGGCTTTTGGGGGAGACTTCCTGGCAGCAGATCGTGCGTATTTGGAGAGAGACCTCTTCCTAGCCACGGGAGATTTTCTCGCGCCCCGGGAAGGAGAGGGTCTCCTTGCACTAGCTGCTGCTGCTGCCACCGGCGCGGCTGTGGTTGTTGTTGCTGCTGCTGCTCCATCGATTATTTGGTAAAGGTTGTTGTTGAATTGCTGTCCGTGAAAATACGCCGCAATGGTCGATATCCACGTCGCCTTTTTGGCCCCCGACTTGGGAGGGTTGAAGAGCGAGTTCTGGGCCGACGCCAACGACAGATTGGCATGGTAATGCCTGAGGGTGCGAGTGCTCAGTTCGGACGATATCCTTTTGAGCTGATTCACGGTGAGCAATTTCAGCTCCAACTCCAACTGAGACTCGTAGTTCGCGATGGCAAGCTCCAACTTGGCCGACGCCAGCCCGGCGCCCCGCAGCACGCGGGTGATCCATTGGGCGGCGCGGACCGGGACCGTGACAATTTCGCTGCTCATGGCGCCGCTAATTGAAGCAGGGCTAACGGCACCGTTTCTGCTGCTCTCCGCCACCACCTCCCAATACCGCTCAAGTTAACCTCTCCTCCGCCCTGGTGCCCCGCCTATGAGGTCGTGTGGGGCAGCTGGTGTGGGGCAGGCCGGCGTCGGGGATGGATCGGGTGGACCTGGACCACGCAGAAAAATAAATGACGGGCGGCGCGGCGCACGACCCAGAGACTATCCCCCAGTCGCAGCCGATGGAGTCGCAAAGTTGCAACAACACACACAATTACAACACCCAACACCAACACTGACCTCGCCGGCGGGGCGGGTTGCGCAGCGCAGAGGGTCCGGTGGCGCAGCGGCAATGGTGCGGGCTCTAACCGCTTCTTCTGACATGCGAGGTTTGGCTGCAGCCGCCGTCGTCGCGGCTTCGTTGGGTCTAGGATGCGACGCCTTCTCCCTCCCGCGCATCCCCCTTGCTCGGCCATCAAGTCACATCAACGGTGGATGCGACGGTGGCGGGGGCGGCAAATACCCGAGGCGGCCTACGTGGCATTACCGGGATGGAGATGACAGCGGTGGCGAGGATGGAATTGCTTGCAATTTAGCTGGTCTCTACTGGATGTCGGCGGTCCCGGAAGACGAGACAACTCCCGTTGATGGCACTGACAGCAGCAGGATGGATGCAAAACGAGGCATCATGGATGCGCATGTATCGACTGATACTCCACGCGGGGGAGGCGGCGTCGCAACCAAAGAGTCTCCAGCCAAAAGCAGCGACGGTGCCAAGAAATCTTTTGGGGCATCCATCAACGATGCATTGGATTCCGTGCAGACGGTGGTGTTTGGGCCGCTCCGGGTGGCTGGGTCGGCGCTGTCCAAAGCCATTCCTGCAAATCCATTCAAGAAATCTACCGACGGCCAATCGGACGAAGCAAAGTTGAAGGAGCAACAACAACTTTTGACGTCCACCAAAGTCCAATCCGTTTCTGCCCCCGGCTCGGATCTCCTTCCTGCGGACGTTGTCACTCAGTGTGCGCAAGAATCTAACTTGATTGGAGGAACGCTGACTCCAGAATCCTTGGAAGCTACCGCCAAGATGATCAATCGACAGTATTTGCAGCAGGGCTACGTTATGAATAGTGTCACAGGCGCAACTCTGGTTCCGGGCGGAGATGACGAAGAAGGCCACGTCGAATTAAAGGTCAGAGAGGTGAAACTGGCGCACAGTGGCAAAGGGGGTTCATCGCCAGTGCACATTGGGTTTGTGGAGAAAATTGACAGCAAAGATGCCGCAGACGAGACCGGCCAAACAGCGTACAAAACCACCTCTGGGCGCACCCGTGCTTCGAAGATTGCGCGGATGGTGAACCTCACGCCGGGGTCTCACTTTTGCATCTTTCCGGACCTTTGGTCGCACCTTTCTGTGCTCCCCGGGAGTGGCATGTTAGGCGGGAGTTGCAAAGGCGGAGGAAAGTCTGCAATCTTCTCAACCATTCACGCGATTCGTCCAGTGCCAACGTCGCCCGAAGGAAACACAGTCGAGCTCGACATCCTTGCCACTGAGAACAAACCTTATGCATCGCTTGAATACGGGGTCACCAAATCGTTGTATTCGGATCAGTGGGAGGGCGAATTGGACGTGAAGCATGCCAACGCCTTTGGCGGCGGCGAGGTTGCTGTACTGAACGTTAGAAAGGGGGCAAACCGGGGCGTGAAAGAGGATGCCGGTTTGGTGAACTGGAATCGAGGTGTCAAAGGCGGACCTTTGAATTGGAGGATGAGCATCAAAGACGACTATTTGAGTGGCAGTGGAGCTGGGTACGACGTGGATGTGTTCCGCGATTGTGTGGGTGTTGGTGGAACGAAAGGCCAGACTGCTGCTACACCAGTCAAAGAAGAGGATTCCGAAGAAGAAGAATCTGAGCCAAGTGAGGGAGACGCTCCGCTTCGAACGGGTGCAACAATGAGGCTGAGACTTCCTTCGAAAGCCNTCTGAGCCAAGTGAGGGAGACGCTCCGCTTCGAACGGGTGCAACAATGAGGCTGAGACTTCCTTCGAAAGCCAAGACGTCTTTCTTGCCACAATCTCTGTCGGCGAGACTGGAGCGAGTAGACCCATTCTCAAAGAACGACCGCGCTCAATGCATGGCTAGCATGTCTGCGGACATTGGCCCATATCAGCATAGATTGCGGTCTCTTCACTCGGCCATTTCTGCTACTGTGTCGTCCGGAAGGAGATGGAATGCTGGCAGTCAGTCGGGAGAATCTGGAAATACCCTTCCGTATGGATCGGGGACTGTCACTTCGCAGCTTGTGTTGCCACTCAATGAAGAAGGGTCTTTGCCTTCGGCCGAGCTTGCTGTGCGCAACGTGGTGTCCGCGTCGTCGAGAAATCTGCCTCGGCACGAGGCTATTTCATTGGGGGTGGCTTCTCGGATCAGAGGGTACCGATACAACTACAGTCAATATCCAACCTTGCATGAACCAGCAAAGGCACAGAAAAAGGAGCCACAGAGTTCACTGCAATCTTTCAAGCAGTTTGTGCGTGGCGGCGATAGGGATCAATTCAGACCGCCCATCGCCTTGGCGAAGTCAGTTTCGGGCACAGCGGAGGTTCGCATCCCGTTCGAGCGCCTTACGAAACAAAGGGGCGGTGGAACATTCGTGATGTTTGGTGATTGGTGCTTTGCCCAGGCTCAGCCAACTTCGTCGGCTCTGCTTTCGAAAGAGGAAGCGGAAGCAACATCATACGGCAAGCCTTTCCGTCACTCCAGCGTTGGGATTGGTCTGAGGCAAGTTGTGCAAGGACTTCCGCTCAAAGTCGACGCTTGCATCACCGAGCATGGATCAAAGGGGCTGTTCTTTGGCATTGGACAATGAGTTGACGCTTCAACTCAGCTAGCACGATATTAATTACACTCATCAATCGCCCAATTCAGATGAGCTCGCAACTGCCGCGCTGCCGGCAACCTCATATCTCTCGGTACTCCGACCCGGTCCCTCAAATAACCCAGACTTGTGGCAACATTCTCAACCAACTCTTCACCCCCTTCATTTTTCAGTGAGGATGTCAATTCCTTCATTGCTTCGTCGCAGTTTGACCCAAGCAGCTTTTGGAGAACAATTTTCAGCGATGCATCAACAAAGGGTTGAACCTCCTCGTTGGGGACAGCGTTTGGATCCGCCAGAGGAGCGCCATAGNAGCGATGCATCAACAAAGGGTTGAACCTCCTCGTTGGGGACAGCGTTTGGATCCGCCAGAGGAGCGCCATAGTGCGGAAATCCTTCTTTGCCCGCTCCCCTTGACGCAAATGCCACAATTTTTTCGTGGTTCGCTGACACGCGTTCCACCGCCTCGCGCTTGGCAGCATCCTCATCTCCGGCCCAACTCCATTCCGGCTCCAGCTTATCCGGAGTGAGCGGCAGGTGCCAGCTGCCCCCATCGATTGCGTTTTGGTAGGGTTGGCTACCAGCCTCAGTCACACACCCACCAAGTTGAGGTGGCAAGTCCCAGCAATGCGTAAAGTAATCGCTCTTCGTCAATTGGTAGGACTCAAGCGTTTCCATTGCGTCAAACCAACGATTCACGGCTGGGAAGTCGGTCTTCTCGCCGGGAGCCACGCGAATCTGGAAACCCTTGAAGTACAGCATCGAGGCGGCCATCCTTTCAAGAAAGGGAAGAAACATCATGTCCACAATGGAGACCTTATTTCCGAGAAAGAACCCTCCCTTTGTGGCCGACAGTTCTGCCTCCACATCGTTCAACACAGAGACAAAGTTGCCACGAAGTCTGCCATTGGGACTGTCTCCAGAAGTGAGCCAGGACATCCACGCCGAGAATAGGGTGCGTTCCAATCGAAGCAACTCCTGCGCCTTCGCCCGAAGCCCGGGGTCGGTGGGGACAAGCGCCTCATGATCAGGGAACGCTTCTTCCAGAGCAAACATGATATCATTGGATTGGTTGTACGTCACGCCGTCGATGATGGCCACTGGAATGGCGCCGCTGGGCTGCATGCGGGTGAAGGACGCGGGTTTGTCCCCGTAGCACCGCATGTTGATCTTCTCCACGCGATAGGGAATTCGCTTCTGCTCGAGCATCGTCCAAACTTTCTGGCAGTACGGGCACCACGATGCACTGTCCCTGAACAAGGTCACCCTGACGTTCTTCTCGTCGTTGGACTCGTCGAACAGCCGCAGCTTGTGCAGCGGGGAAGGCTTGCCGTATCCCTTCTCCAAGTTAGCACGAAAGCTTCTCTCTTCGGGCGTTTGCTTGGATTCCAATGAGGAGCGGATATCATCCCACGAACCAATATCGTGCGACGCCAGAACTTGATTAGTCACCGCTTGCAATTCGGCCATCCGCTCGGGGGACAGGGTCGTCATCCCCTGCTGCTGGATATTTGAAATGGATGACGCGACGACGTTGCCGAAAATGGATTGCAGAGGATTCGTCTGAAACATCGCCGTGCTTGAAGTAAAGAGCTTCCCGGACGCAGCCGTCGGCGGCCGCCCTGCGCCCGACGAAGACTGGAACGCGGAGGAGTCCACCGGCAGCCGCAGCAGGAGCAGGGCGTAGTAGGGCGGCAACCGCATGTTTGGCAGGAGAGTGACGCAAGCTACTCATACAAAAATTGAGCCGAGCCGAGAGGAGCGAGGCGAGGAAGTGGCGGGAGTGTAAAAGATACCTTTAGTACCTTTTATGTCGCATCCGTCCTGAAAATTTGCCTCCAACGCGCACCCCAATGTTCAACGCGTTGCACCTCCTTGCGCCGGCGGCGTCGAGGGGTCGATGAGCGGCCGTGAGCGTCCGTCTTGTGAAAGGGCAGTGGCGTCGGGGTTCTTGTCTCACTTTGCACGATAACGTGCAGAGGTTTGAGGGCTCCTCTCGGCGCCGCCAAAAACAAGTGCAGCACCGAACACATCACGTGCCACGAAGAAGATGAGGCCGGAGAAGAGCAACTTGGTGGCCATCGCGGCGCTAAGCGCGTTGCAATTTGCTACCGCCGAAGAAGGTGGGGTGACCCTCTCTGACTTCCAGAGGGTGCTGCGGACCAGCCTCGAAGGCGAGCTTGAAAAGATGGAAGCAGGATCGAGGAGCGTCGTTCACGACGAAGCCCCGGCGGCAGAGCGGGAGATGCATACGAAGCGGAGATCAAACGTGAGAAGAAGGATTGCGTATCAAGCAGAGCACGAGCATCCACGATCCGTTTCCTCTTCGCATGACGCGTCGGTATTTGCAGAGCATGCGTGGGATCAGCTTATGCGGTACGCTTGGAATGCAGCTCGGACAATACAAAGGAAGGAGCGCGGCGGTTTGACGGTGACGCCGAATCCGGACGAGGCGCACCTGTTCCCGTTTCTCGTATGCACGCGTAGAGGGCAGGACGGTTATGATAATAGTGTCGGTAGCGTGGAAGACATGGTCGCTTTGTTTGACAAGCAGTACTACGACGGCCTAACGGTCTCGTCGTCGCGCGACGAGACGTGCGTCATACTGACTGTACCTGCATGGCAGGTCCAGGAGAACGTCGAAGGAAACCCAGGTCTGGTGGCTGTTCCGCTGTTGGATATCGCAAAGATACACGCAGGGACAATCGACGAGGTATCGAGCCAGGGCTGGTCCGTGCCCTTCGTGGAGCAGATGGCCGAGCAGGGTTCAATCAGCAATGAAACGGAGGCAATCGCTCACTGGGAACGGATACTAGTGGTGGACTTTGTCCCTGGTCTGGGAGGAGGAGGTCTGAAAGAAGAGTCGGAACTGCTGGACGTGGTAAATGGCATGATGGGCGACATCCAAGACATGGGTGAAGTTGGGTGGCTCCGGTCGATGGACAAAGCGGAGGCGGAAGGGTACCTGGTGGAGGAGTCATTGGTGGGCGTCCCAGCTCTCTCTGACATGTTCTCGCTCACATCATCTCTGGTCAACATCAACAGTGGTGGCAGTGACAACCCTCGGATAAAGTTCTGGCGCGATGCCCTCAAGAGAGGGATCGAATCCGAGCACGCCTGCAGCGAGATGTTCTCCGTTCTCTTTGTCAAGCCTCGGGCGGGATACTACGGCTACGATCTGGTCCTGAACCCAGCCGACGGGCCCCCGCCACAGGAGTATGAAAGCTCGGCAGCGAATCCAGCATGCGTGATATCATTGATTGCAGCTCTGTCTACGCATCCATACGTGCTGTCTGTGAAGGCCAACTTTCCTATCTACCATGGCTGGAATGTCGCACAGAAGCTGGACACATTGTGATGTACAAAGGTATTCGTTTCAAAGTGGTGTAAGGAATGTAGTTCGATGATAAAGAAAACCACAAGAAGCTACAAATACACCATCAATGTAGTGCAGGTCAAATCATGCCCACTTCCAAACAACACGCTACAATTAACAGGCATGCCTTGCTCGATGGGCTCCAAAGTCCCAAGTGCCTTCCGTTGTTTGCCTATTTCCAGCCAAATTCCAAGCTGGGGTTTTTGGTGTGTGGCGATGGAACGGGGAGGATTGACGCGTGATGGAG
>JALLAP010001642.1:0-14864 GCA_036939355.1 Thalassiosira profunda | reverse complement strand
TCTCCCCCGTCAATCACTTCTGCTTCACGCCCATGCTTGCGTCTGCGGCGGTGGGCACGGTGGAATATCGATCGATGACAGAGCCAATCAGAGTTACAAACCCATACATTGACAACTTTGTGGAGGGGCGGGCGATCGGGGTGGACGTGGAGAATCGAAAGCTGCAGGTGCAATTGACGGCCATGTCGACAGTTACGGGAGCTTTTAAGGGCATCGCGTCCAGTGCACCGTGTCGATTGGAGCCTGAACCAATACTTACTCAGATTGTCTACTCAGAAGATGGCTCGGTGCAGCGAGACAAGACCCAGGGAGCCGGGGGTGTCGTCGAGCTCACTTACGACCACCTTATATGCGCGGTTGGAACGGCCAGTCGAAGCAGCATAGTTCCCGGAGCAAAAGAGTACTGCTTCAACTTGAAGACCAGCCAGGATAGCAAACGATTGCGCACCGCGCTGGGAGAGGCGCTGGAGTTGGCGAGTCGACCGGACGTGTACGAGTCGTACTACGCCACCGACCAAATGCGACTTCAGGCCGGGGAAGAGCGTCGACGACGAGTGAGAATAGCCATTGTTGGTGGTGGGCCGACGGGGGTCGAGCTTTCCGGGGAGCTGAGCGACTTCTTCGGGCAGATCTGCCGATCTCCGGACGGCGCATATCAGCATTTGAGAGATGACATTGAGATCATTCTCATCCATGGCGGCGCGGAACTGCTTCCGGCAATGGACAAGGAGCTCCGGGAGCGGGCGCTGCAAGCCCTAGAGGCCCAGGGCGTAAACGTGAGATTGAACACGCGGCTGAAGGAAGTTGGACTGGATTATATCCGAATAGGAGAGAAGGGCAGCGACGTGGAGGAGACAATACCTTTGGGTATCACGGTTTGGGCTGCTGGTAACGCACCCGTCCCGTTTGTCGCAGAGCTCCTATCGCAATTGCCTGCCACTGCAGCGGGATCTGCCGGCCGCATCAACGTGGACCAGTGGCTGCGATGTCCCACGCACACTGCCGACTCGTTTGGGAGCATATTAGTTCTTGGCGATGTGGCATGTTTCGAGTCGGAAAGCAAATATGATGCTAGGGCGCCGCTGCCTCAAACTGCGCAGGTGGCTGGGCAACAAGGTGCATTTGTTGCCCGGATGCTCAACCGAGGATACGATTTGCAACAAAGTCCGCCAAAGTTGCCAGAGTTGTCCGCTTCGCAGGCCTTCTCCCTGCTGCGAGTGTGGCTGCTCTCCCGCGGCCTGGAGGAGGCGCCGGGGTTCAACTTCCTATCGTTGGGCCTGCTCGCGTACGTGGGGCAGGAAGAAGCCTTGAATCAGGTTATGGTGGGGAATGTGCCACTCTTCAACTACTCGGGAAAGGTGGCGTTTGCTTTGTGGAGGAGTGTCTACTTGGCGAAGCAGGCATCGTCGCGGAACCAGGCTCTCATTGCATTCGATTGGTTAAGAACAGAGTCGTTTGGACGCGACATCACGCGGCTGTAAAAATAGGACAGGCTTATCATGTATCGTATGGTACGAAATGATGCAGATTGTTGCGCGGCCTCCCCCGGCCTCCATCGCCTGACTGACTCTTCCAACTAACTGCTTGAGCCTCTAGGTTTCCTCGGCCGTTTGATCGATGAGAGGGCCGGCGCCATCGAGTGGCCGCAAAGTTGCAGAGATGGTAATAAGTTGTATTCTTACTGTTGCTTGTCGCTTGGTGGGCGGGTACTGAAGAGATATGGGCAACACTAGATTGTCTACTAGTGCGACGTGCTGCAAAATGGATTCCAACAACTAGGGCTCGTCCAAGGGCTCGTCGACCTCCTCATCGTAAATCGCGTCGAGTTCAAATGCCTGGCTCATTTTGAGCCTCTCGATGCCGTCCTTCACCTTCTGTGGCATTTTGCCCTGGCTCACATAGTGTCCCGCCATGTTGGCTCTGAAGTCGCTCTCAAACTTGTCTGCCAGCTTCTTTTGTTCTTCCCTGTACTTGCCCACGACTCCTCTCAGCACGTCCCTTTGCTCCGCAATCACAGCCTTCAAACTAGCTACCACTGCGTCCTCTTCCGGTCCCCTCGGCATTTTCTTCCATTGCTCCAAGTTCTGTGACCCCAGAGTGATAGATTTCTCAGCCTCGTACGCCGCTTTGCCGTGCTCCGCAGAGAGCGTCTCCTCCACTCCCTTCTTCGTTTCCTGCATCTGCTCGAGGAGGATCGACGCCAAAGCAGTGGCATTTTGCATCGTCATATTCTCTCGGAGATTTTCAGTGATCAGATCGATCCTCCTCTCAATTTCCCCCGTTTCCACCCCCTCTCCTTTCCACTTCTTGCTCAGGGCAACCATGTCGGGGTATTGGTCGGTCAAGTCCGACACCCAATCGCCCTGCCCCTCGTAGCCGGTCTTCGTATCGTCTCCCCGCATGAGACTCTCGATCTCCGCCCAATCAACGCCCACTCCCCCCGCTGCATCGTTCACGGCGTCACCCTCTTCGGGCGCCTTGCGCTTATTCCCCGCACATACAACTGCCGTGTCCGTCATTTTTCTGCGCACGAAAAAATGCAGAAGGGTAGCTGGTGTTGGTTTGCGGTAGAATGAGGGTCTCCTACGCCTGCTGGAATGCGCCGGTCAGGGTTGAAGCAGGTTGCAGCGGTTAATTTAGGATGGGCTGACGCGGACGAGATTGCAACGCGCGAGTATGCAAAGTCAAAGTCGATTGCTGATGACGCAACGAAGGCACGAAGGGGCGCTGATCCTCTAGAGATTCTGGCCACCATAAATACTCACACAGTGCAGAGGGGGGCGGAGGCAGGGCGGAGGCGCAACGGTTGTCAGCGGCAGCCCCCGCGAGGGCTGGGGCCTCAAACTCACGTGATTGAGCAAGAAGCTCCACTCTACATCACGTGACCTCCGCGCCCGCCGTGATCACGATACTTCTCCTTCTTTCCTCCACCGCCAGCACCCAGCACCCCCGCCCCCGTGGACCGTACGTGGACCCGTGGACCGCCCGGGGAAGCCACCGCAATACGCTGAAGCCGGCGGTGCGCGTTTGTTGGCAGCATCGGCTGGGCAGGGACGAGTGCACTCATTTTTGGTGACTTTGTACAGCCGCGGTGCACCGCATCATTTTTCGCCAACGCTGCTGACCGAGTTGGCCGCGCCGCGTTCCGATAGACCTCCACGAGCGCCGAATAATATTGCCGTTCCACTACCAGCATGAGCGATAATGTCCAAACGCGCGGCAGCGCCACCAAAGTCCCCTGCGAGACTGTTGAGGTTCGCTTCGACGACTTTGCAGCCCTGCCTGCAACAAAGGGGCAGGACGTCGTCAATTCGCCCGAGTTCACGTGCCTCGGGCACAGATGGTGTCTGGAACTCTGGCCTGGCGGTTGTTTGGGAGCCGCTGATGGCAAGGTTTCGGTCCTCCTTCGCCACTGCTCGCCTGGGAACATTGAAGTGCAATTCACATGTGTTGTGGACGCGACGAACCGCAATGGGCCAGGCGGTGAATGCTGGCGCGCATATACGAGCACCTCTTGGTTCGCGGAAGGCGTCGGGGCCTTTGGCCAAACCGAATTTGCCGACCGAACGGCCATCCTTGAGAGTCGTCAGGATGGAGCGTTGGTAGTGGAGGTGCGGATGAAGCAAATTGAATTTGTGCCAACGAATCCCCTCCTGAAGAACATTCTTCTCAAGAAGTTTATGGACGAGGAATCTTCGGATGTCGTGTTTCAGGTTAGCAGCAGCGATCAGACGGAGGAGGGGGGACGCGAGAAGAGGAAGAGAGCAAAAACTTCGCCCACCACATTCCATGCTCATCGATTTGTTTTGCAGGACAATGCTCCTGCACTTGCCGAAGCTTGCGAGTCGAGCAGCGATTTGACACCGATTCCGATCGCTGGCATCAAGCCCGAAATCTTCCGCCATGTCCTCTACTATGTCTATGGGGGAGGGCTTGACGCGGAGGCTTTGAAAGAGAATGCCAGGGACATCATTGATGCTGCGGACAGACTTGGGGTGGCCAGCCTCAAGCTTGAAGCGGAAGTTTACTATTTCGAGAATGCATGCCAAACCGACATCACCATTGACAATGCCATCGACTACTTGCTTTACGCGGATGCAAAGAATTGCCCACTCCTGAAAGAGGCGGTGATGGACTTCATCGTTGAGAACGGGGACGATGCTGAGCAACTGTCCTTCGACAATGTTCCTGGTGGCCTCATGAAGGATCTTTTGATTGCAGTGAACAGGGGCAAGAGGAGGGACTTGGGTGAACAAAGTGGAAATGAACTCCGCACCATGCGGATCAGCGAGCTGCGTAGAAAGCTCGATGAAAAAGGGTTGGATGTTGATGGATCGAGGGAGGCTATGATTGCAGCCCTGGAGGAACATTCTTGATGAGACGCTTCGTTCAATCGGCTGGGCGTATGCAGTTGTTTCGAGGAACACCACCTCCCTTGCCCCAAAACGCGGCGTTCAAAGAGCTTGGGACGACAAAGATTGCTTAGAGTACATCTCTTGTTACAAACATCACATCAAGCGTGCATGCACTCCGCTCCTCCCTCGGTTCGCCAGGACCAAGCTTGGCACTTGACACCATTGCCCCTTATCCCCTCAGACTTCTCCTTGTCCTTGCACCATCAAGTTGAATGATATGCAGTTGGGTCAACTCAAACATGCGTCCTAATTATTAACGTCTTCTTCTTTTTACATAACATAAATGCGTGCCAGCGGCAACCTTGCAATTGCAACTTGCAACCTCTGAACTCTGAAACGGTTTCTCCACAAGCACACATCAAACACACTCCTAAGCGTTTCCACACATACACCTCAGGGATCAAGATTCCTGCTGCGGGACGATCCGCCGGCCCTCGAAGACGAGGAGGACTGCTTCCGGCTTCCGCCACTGCTTCCCGACCGGCTCGACTTCTTCGCCTTGCTTTTGTTCCCCGCCACCGCAGTCGCAGCGGCCGCCGACGAAGCGTCGCAGACCAACTGCCCACCGCTCCAACGTCCCTCCTGGATGAGCCCGTGGTCGTACTTCATCGACCCGTTCCCGTCCGGCATGTTCTCGGCGTTGACCTCCCCGGTGTATTGGCCAGGATCGCCGTAGAAATCCATCCACTTCATCTTCCGCACCTTCTGCCGTCCAGTCGCCGCGAGGTGCTCGCCAATGTCCTTGTCCTTGGGCGCCTCGATGGCCTTGGTCGCCGACGATGCGGACAGCTTGCCGCCGACGCCCTTGCCGTCGCGGCGGGCCCAGTCGCTCGAGCTCGACTTCTTGCTCCGGCCGGAGGAGCGAGATCCGCTCTTGGACGTCTTGCCGTGGACCTGGGCGCCCTCGTTCCACACTCCGGCGAAGGCGCTGCCGTCGCGGTACTTCATCTTCCCCTGGCCGTGCGGGACGTGATCTTCGTCGACGTCGCCGGAGTAGCGGCCCTCCTTTCCGCTTTCGTCCGTGAACCGCATGTCCTTGACGCGGATCTTCTTCTTCCGCGAGCCGGTCGAGCGGCCCGACTTGCCGGACTTGTGGGAGGAGGTATCGCTGCCACTCTCGTCGTACACACGTCCCGTGCCGGAACGGCGCGACGACTTGGAACGCGACGAGCCGGCATTGGACAAGGCGTCCTGGGCGCAGTCGGGGCATATGTCGTGCAGAACTTTCCAACCACCCAACGCCTTCTTCTTGGCCAGCCGGACGGCCGGGTGGGCGTGGCAGTACCCCTCCTCGTCGAAGGGCAGGGCGCCGTAACGATCCGTTTTACGGCCACCCTTCCGGCTCGAGTTGGACTTGACGCTCTTCCGGCTCCGTCCGCTCCTCGCGCTGCCCGTGGACCGGAAGCTGGTCCGGGACGCGTTGCTCCTCTTCGAGGATACGGACGCGTTGTCGGCCAGGTCGTCGTAGGCGGGATCGAGGCACTTGGGACACGTCCGGTACTCCTTCCATCCCCCCAGGAGCTTCTTCTTGGCGATCTGCACGGTGGGATGGCGGGTGCAGCACCCGTTCTTGTCGAAGTTGGCCCCGGGCGCGACGGCCGGGGTCCGGCTCGCGACGCTGCGCTTCGAGCTCTTGGACGAGACGGAGCGATCGTCGCGGTCCCGAGACTTGGACCGACGGGAGTGCCGGCTGCTGGCGCGGGAGCGATCGTCCTCTGATTCCTCGTCGTACTTGGCCTCGATGCAGCGAGGGCAGGCGTCGAGGAGGAGGTTCCACCCGCCCCGCAGCTTCTTGGAGGCCATCTGGACGTTGGGATGGTGGTGGCAGCGGCCCTTGTCGTCGAAGGGGGTGTCGAATTCCTTGTCCATGTGCCGGCCGGCCTTCTGGCTGTCGCGGAGCGGGTTGCTCATGCCGTGGACGGTCCGCCCCTTCTTGACCTTGCCCGCCCCTCCGAGGGAGGTGACGCGGCGGGATTTGTGGTGCTCGGCCGCGCACTTGGGGCAGTTCTGGAGTCGATTGAAGTGGATGGCGAGGAAGATGCGTGAGTTGCAATTCTGTGCATGTCATGTGCATATCATGTGCACATCATGTGATCATATCTCGCAGACAGCCTGCTCCTGTGGTTGAAGCCTCCAACCTCCTACACGCCGGAGCCTCCACAGCCTCCAACCACACTCAAAGGACGACGAAGCAGAGACTACTATCGAGCAACTCTACTCACCATCTTGACCTCCTTCCACATCAGCCGTCCGTCCTCCTCGATCTCCTCCGCCAATTGCACGCTCCGGTGCTTCACGCAGTGCCCGCGGCGGTCGAACGGCGCCCCCTCGAAGGCCGGGCGGGCCGGCCGGCGCTCCTTCTTCTTCCCCGTAGAGGACATGCTCCGCGACCGGACGCTGCGGGGGCTGTGGCTCCGGGAGCGCGAGCGCGCGAGGGTGAGGGAGCGGTCGGAGCAGTCGTATCCTTTGGAGTTGGCCATGGTCGAGGTTGATGATTGATTGTTGAGATCGGCGTGTTGGATTGAATCGGTTAGATGCAGTTGTTGTTCGTCGTTGCAAAGAAGAGTGGAATTTATGAGGCAATGCGGAGAGAGGCCCTCGGCGGTCACCTGCGTTGCTCTCTGCAACGCCACGCACAAGTCCTCGCACAAGATCCTGCGCAAGTCGATCACGGCACGACCGACCAAGTTCAGCCACCCAAGACGCCGCCAAGAGAGAAGCCGCGCGCCTTTAGGGCAGGGCTCAACCTCGACTCCGCACGAGGGCGTCGGTCGGAGACACGATTGGCTTGCAACAACGCCGCTTGGTTGGGAGGGGCGCCGGGGCGCCTCTGAAAAAGGCTGAAAAAGGGGCCAGTCTATTTTGTACTGGTTCCTTCGTAGAG
This sequence comes from Thalassiosira profunda, assembly GCA_036939355.1. Lineage (NCBI taxonomy): Eukaryota > Bacillariophyta > Thalassiosirophyceae > Thalassiosirales > Thalassiosiraceae > Thalassiosira > Thalassiosira profunda. The sequence continues at coordinate 7,565 of JALLAP010001642.1, read as the reverse complement.
GCGAGGGAGCGGACACTTCGGACATATCGTACGGACAAAGGCGGACGCCGCGAGCGTCTCGGTCGGGGAGTCGGGGGGTCCGGTTGGCCTCCTTCTTTTCGTCCTGGGGAGTGGGGAGCGTTCATGCTGCCAGTGGTGCAGAGCGGGCGGGGCAGGCCGGCAACGCCGCAGTTTGGAAGGCGGGCGGAGGTCCCGGCGGGTCCCCCTCCGAGCGTGGAGGAGTTGGAAGAATACTTCTTTCCCAATCCCCGTATCAACAATAAGCTCTCTCTGGAGGAGATTCAGGAGAGAGTTGCGGGCATCCCGCCCGACGCCGTGCGAGGTTCGAACTTCTTTAACCGGGCGTGCAAAAATGAGAGAGTGACGTTTGAGATCATTGAGTGCCTTCTTCGTGCGTTTCCTGATGCGGCCGGATCGAGTGATGGCTATGGCCAGTCGCCCCTTCATTATGCTTGTGAGAACAAAAACACGGATCCGAGGATCGTTCGAGTGCTTCTTGATTCATGGCCAGAGTCGTCCAACCACCGAGACAACAATGGGGGCCTACCGCTGCATGCTCTTTGTTGCAGCAGAAGCGTTGACGAGAGAGCTTTACTGGCCGTATTGGATCTGCTGCTCGCTGCGGATCCTCTTTCTGCGACCGCAGTGGACGGCGCTGGCTCCCTACCGATCCATACTGCTATTTGGAAGGGCAAACCACACCCATTCTGCAAGAGGCTCATTGATGCCCACCCAGAATCGCTGAGGGTTCAAAGCAGAAGGGGTTGGTTGCCAATCCACGATGCATGCTATTATGGAGATGTGAAAACTGTGAAGTACATGCTTGAGCTGGATCCGGAGAGTATTGATGCTAGGGGAGATATGGAGCTCCCAATCCACTTTGCGGCACGCTCTGGCTGCAATGGACAAGATAACGTGGCTACCATCCAATATCTGCTGGCGAAAGACCCTGCTTGTGTGTTGAAGACCGGACGTAGCGGGTTCTTGCCGTTGCATATTGCGTGCGGCAACGCAAGGGTTTGTCTTGAGTCAGTGCGTCTCCTCTTTGATGCATATCCGGAGGCCATCAGTATCCAAATCGTTGGTGGAAACACCCCACTTGATATTGCAAGGAAATATGAACGTAGCGCAGTGGTTGAATTCTTGGAAGGGCAGCTCCCCTACGTCCAGCAGGCTGAAGATGGCAGGGCAATGTGGCTGCCACTCCATCACGCTCTGAAGAATGGGGCTTCCCTCGGCTCTATCAAACTGCTGTGCAGGGCAAATCGTGATGCCCTGCACGTATCCAACGTCCAATCAGTATTTCCGTTGCACATTGCCTGTGGGTTCAGTTCAGTCGACGTGGTGGAGTACCTGCTGGGGCTATTGGATATGCATTTGCACACGCTTGATTTGCAGAAGAATTCGACTCTTCACTACGCGTGTCGCGGGGGGAATCTCGGCGTGGTACAGCACGTCTTGGAGCGAGGCGTTCCTTCAGTTTCGGAGCCGAACGACGGTGGCAAGCTTCCCATTCATTTGCTTTGGGAGTCTGACCGGGTCGACCGCATTAGTGTGGAATATGTCGAGGTGGTATGGCGCCTGCTGCTCGCTCACCCGGAGACGGTGACGCTCATCAAGTAAAGTTGCAAGAAACTCTATCTTGATGAGACTCGGTTGTATCATCCTCTTTTGACTTCAAATTACTGTTAGTCTGCTGTTATCAACTACTCCTCTCAGTAGATACACACTATTGGAAGGAACGTGTCGAATGCGTTGTTCTTCCTCTCGGGATACATAATCGTATCACACTATTAGAAGGAACGCGTCGAATGCACATTCCCTGAACCTTAAACATACTGCGAGCGAACGGAAGCCTCGGCATTAATCTCGCCGGACACAATACGTCGCTCGCAGGAAGTGACATGGGCCTCCAACATCAAGGCTCGGTATCAGTGGAGTTGTCATCCCCGCTACTGTGGTCCTTCGTGACCGCGGCAGGATACTCCTCGAGCGGACTGAACTCCTCCGTGAAGGGAAACAGACTCTCCACATCCCCCGTCGCGTCCTCAGCAAGGTCTGCACTGCCTTCCGGGACCGCACTGCCGTCTCCCCGGGCGACCCGATGTTTGTGCGAGACCATTCCCCAAAACCCCAATACGACGCCCACGACAAAGAGGAGGGCGACGCACCCAAGGGCGTACCTCCGTATCGGTCTGTGATATCTGGTTGTGGGCTTTGCATCCCCCTCCCCCTTGTCCGATGACGGCGGGTCCTCCTCCTCCCCCTCATAAAAGGAGGAGAGCTTGGGATAGAAATCGATCGACTCGGGCACCCCCTCGTCCGACGAGTAACTCCCAGAGTCCAACTCCGCCGCGGGACCCTCCCCGCTCCCGTCGAGGGAGCGGACGAACGTCATCTCCTCCGTGTACAATGTCTTTTCGGGGGAGCTCCGGCAATCTTCCATGGAGGATTCGTCGACGGTGGAGAGGACGTCGGCGACGCTCCTCCAGTTCCTTTGTTGTCCGCCTTGTCTGGAGGACTGGTGCTTCTTGCGCTTCTGTTTCTCCTTTTTCTTCTTCATCAACTCGACGAGGTCCTCCCAGTGCATCCCGCTGGGGTCCGTGATGAAGTGATCGATCGCCTCCTTTTTCTTCGCCTGGCTCCTCGCTTTGCGGCGCTGATGGCGGTGGCTGCGGGCCCCTCGGCCGCTCCGCGAGGGCGGCGCCGGCGGCGCTGCCGAGGGCGGTTGATCCAGGTGGGGAATGGACAGGTGGGAACCCTCCTCTCGCCGCTCGTAGGATGCGAACTTGCCCCTGGCGTCGAACGAGGGGAGGAGCAGGCTCCCCACCGCGCTGTCGAGGAGGCTGCCTCCGCCGCCCCTCCCGTCGGCGTCCGCGTTCTCATCGTCGCCGATCACGGAATCGAGGGCGCGGAGGGCGGCCTCCACCGACGCCGGCGACGATGACGGTCGCCCGGCGGCGTCCCCTTCGGCCATGATTGCGCGTGGCTCAATCTACCTCTCACTTGCTCCAATCAGAGTGTTCGCATGTCAATCCGAGGGGCGTGTTTAGGCCGAATGAAACCCCATTGGGCGGTGGAGGCAGCCGTGATACGATTGCCCTCGTCTTGGATACGATCGATTGCTTGTTGTGGTGCCGTCGCAGAGTTCGCGGGCATCGGTTGGCAGTCGGCTTCTCATGTGCACCTGCTGCAATCAACTGCGGCGCCTTCCACGCAGTGATTGGGTGAAGTGGGCAGTTGATTTGGGCAGTTTGGCCAGACCTTCGTATTGGAAGAAAGTGAGAATGAGGGATAACAACATTGACTTCTTTCTGTTTGTGCTGTGCTCCTGCTGCTGCTCCTGCCAGCCGCCCAGAGCTACTTACATACAGGTTGCTTTGCTTGAAGGATACTTCCTAACCAATGGCCCGAGATTTCAGGTAATCTCTTATGAGTAAGCACAGCTTTGCAATTGCAAAATGCCGCACGCGCCGCGCCCACCCCCTGCTCCAACCAAAAGTAAAAAGAAAATAGCTGCCCCACTGCTGCCAACAGACTAGGACTAGAGAGCTTCTTTGTCCTAGAATGCGAACATGTTCAGAGGCAAAGACAATCTCTCTACATAGATTTTTCACAAGGGAGAGGAGGAACTCTGAACCATTTGTTGTCAGTATTCGGAGCGAGTAATAATATGGTAATGTAGTGATAACACCACTACAATTGGTACTTAGATGTTTATGTTTATGATGTGCGCTGCTCCACAAAAAGTTGTCCGCTCCTCGTTGGATCCTCTTTTGCAATAAAAGAGTCAGCTGCCGTTACCCCGTTTTTTTGCCCCGGTCGATAGTGATACTTTCCCTGTTGAGAGTAGTGGGTCAAGCTCTTATGGTACCTCTAGAGAAAAAGAACCTTAGATCTTCTGGCATTCAGGTGCAGGGAGCAGGGACCGGGATCCAAGGAGGAGGGCCCCGGTGGAGGAGCTCTCCCGCCCTGCTCCTCTCTCCCTGCTTGTTTTGGGCCGGGAGCTCCTCGGAGTTGGGGCAGATTCCTGCAATAGACTAAAAACGCGAAGGGCCTAAAAAAGCTACTCGCCACTAGACAAAGGAACCAGTATTATATTGGGTAACGTAGGAATTTCATACATTACGAGAAATATACCGGCGTACCGCTCGCCTAAAAAACCGGGTCGGCGGCAAATCTGCAAAACAGGACTTGCCACCCCCCCCCCCGAATTTCCAAGATTGCCAGATCGGCCGGCCAAGCAAAGCAAGCGTGTGGCATCAACAGGCAAGGGACCACACCCAGCAAGCAAACTCCCGCAGACTGCCGCATTTCAACTCGGAAGCAGACACAGAGTTGTTGAGAGCAACGTTTGCCAAAGGGAATTGCAATTCCATCGATCCAACCAAAAGTGTGCCCAAGACAGGCGCACCCACCGCAAAGGAGCATTGGGGGTCAAAAGCCATGGCATCCCTCCGCCGTCCCTCGCCGGAGACCATCTCCACCGCCGCCCCCAAGGATGCCGGCCGCGCGTCGCCCATGGTGGACCTACTGAGCCCGCTGAGCGTCTCCACCGAGGCCCCCCTCACCGAGCCCGGCTCCTCCCTCTCGGCCTCGATCGAGGAGTCCGAGGTCCCCGCCGGTTCCCTCCCGCCCGTCGGGGAGGCCATCCCGGTCCAGGACCTCGACCTAAAATCGTACGAGAAGCGGCTGGTGGAGGATGCTTCGAACCCGTACTCGCCCAGCGGGCTGACGACGGAGAGCCGATTGCTGAGCTTGGCCCGGAGCCGGAGCGCGGCGAGCGGGACGAGCCACCGCTCCGGGAGGAGCGCCAAGTCCACCAAGAGTGCCAAGTCGACCCAGAGCCATGCCAGCGCGAAGAGCGATAAGTCGGCCCGGTCGACCAAGAGCGGCAAAAGCCAGAGGAGCGCCAGGTCCAACAAGTCGGCCCGGTCCAACAAGTCTGCAGCCAGCGGTGCCAAGGGCGCGAGCTCCGACCTCAAGCTGAAGATGGTCGAGCGGCTCGCGGGCAAGGCCTCCAAGGAGGAGGAGGCCCGCGAGGAGGCCGCGGAAGAAACGGCCCGGGGCGACGACGTGGAGAGGGAGGCGGAGGCTCCCGAGGAACGGGAGGCCCCCGAGCCGCCCACGGAGGTGATCCAGGAGACCTCTGTGGAGATCCCCGTGGAGCCTGCAGAGGAAGCTTCCGTGGAGGCTTCCGTGGAGGTGGCCACAGTCGAAGCCGCGCCCTCCGTCGAGGCCATCGAGGCGGCGCCCTCCAACGAGAGCCCGGTGTTGGAGTCCATCCTCGCGGCCCAGGATTTGGCCCAGGAGCTCTCGGCCGCGGCCTCGATCGAGGTCACCGAGGAGTCGGCCTCGGAGCCCGAGCCAACCGCCAATGCCAAGCCAACTGAAGAGCCTGCCACCGATGACGAGCCCACCGCGACGGCGGCCCCCGTTCCCCTCGCCCGCACCACCACCACCACCACCCACGCGACCGACGCCCTCCTCGCCGCGGCGGAGGCCGCGTGCGAGCGGCCCGTATTGCACGAATTGGAGTGCCTCAGCGCCATTCCGAGCGGGAGCACCCTGGGGATGCTGAGCCCGACTTCGGCCGGGGGGTCGTTCGAGAGTGCGGTGGAGAAGGAGGAGGCGAAGGAAGAGAAGGTGGAGGTGGAGGCGGCTTCCGTCAAGTCGGCCAAGTCGGCCGCCAAGGAGGGCGAGGACGCGCCCAAGGAGAGCACGGCCCCCGCGGCGACGTTCGTCCAGGCCGCCGCGGCCGCAGAGCAGGCGAATGCGCCTCCCGTCGAACAGGCCGCCGAGGCCGCGGAAGCGCCGGCCAAAGCGAACCGGATCAAGAGCCCGCGCGCCAAGAGCCTCTCCATGAAGAAGCTGCAGATGGGCCTGCTGGCCGCGAAGAAGGACGGCGCCGAGAAGTGGCAGACGGGCCTGTCGGCCGCCAGGGATCGCTTCGAGGAGGGCAAGAAGGCTGTGGCAGTTAAGAAGGAAGGCGCCGCGTTCGGCGCCGGGGAGCCGCCGAAGCCCCCTCCGCAGACGCCCAAGAGCCCCCGCGTCAAGAGTTTGTCGCTGAAGAAGCTCAGCATCGGCGTGCCGAAGCCTTCGATGACGAAGGAGGAGACGACGGAGTCGGCGAGCGCGCCCAAGAGTCCGAAGAGTCCCCGCGTCAAGAGTTTGTCGATGAAGAAGCTCAGCATCAGCGTGCCCAAGCCTTCGATGAAGAAGGAGGACAAGCCGGCAGAGGAAGCGGCCGTCGAGAAGGTCGAGGTCGCGCCGAAGCCGTCGCAGCACGTGCAGATCAAGACTCCTGTCAAGCTGCCCGCGAGCCCCGGCATCAAGAGCCTGTCGACGAACGCCTCCAACGCGTTCTCAAAAACGAAGACCGCGGCCGCGAAGTTGAGGTCGACGACGAAGGAGGAGGCTCCTGCCGACGAGGACGAGGCCGCACCGAGGGCCCCGGCCAAGCTGCCCTCGAGCCCCCTCGCGCGGGCGGGGAAGTCATTCCGGTCGCTCGCGACGAAGACGCGCGCGAAGGCGACGCCGAAGGCGGAGGAGACGGCGGTCGTGGAGTCGACAGAGCGGGCGGTCGAGAAGGCCGAGGAGAGCGAGACGAAAGTGGAGGTGGACGCAGCGCAGGGCGAGGTGGAGGCGTCGTCGGTCCGCTCCGGCAAGCCCAATGCAAGCAAGGGTGAGATTGAGCCGGAAGCCAGCGAGGCGACCACCGAGCAGGTCGATGAGGTCGCGACCGTGGAGAAGGCGGCCACAGTAGAAACCGAGGCCAAGCTCGACGAGGCCGAGGTCGTGGCTGACGAGGAGACCACGCCCGTCGAAGCCCCGGTGGACGAGGCCCCGGCAGCGGAGGCGACCGAGGCGGGGGCAACGGCCCCGGCGGCCGACGAGGGTACCGACGGGGAGGGCGACGCCGTGTCCAACGCGGGCCCGAACGTCGAGGGGCTCGCGCGGGAGGGCCGGGACGCCGTTGGGTTCGGCCCGGCGGAAGCCGAGGTTACCAAGGAGGCGGCCATGGCCGAGACCCCGCGGGGATTGATGAGTTTGGGGCTGAGCTTGCTGGGCCTGGGCGAGGCGACAGCGACAGCGACAGAGGAGCCCAAGGCGGAGGCCAAGGAGGAGGCACCGGCGGACGAGGGTGCGGTCCCAGAGGAACCAACGGAGGCGACGGCAGACGAGGCGGCCCCGGTTAAGCCCGTCGACGAGGCGGTGGCGGTGGAGACGGCGCCCGAGGTGCCGGCGGCCGAGGAGCCCCCCGCCGTTGCGCCGGCGGCAGAAGCCACGCCGGAGGCGGAAGTCGAGCCGGAGGCCGAAGCGGCCACGGACGCGCCAACGCCGGGGGAGGTCGCGGAAGGGGCCGACGCCATCGCGGACGAGCCACAGCCCGAGGCCGAGGCCGAGGGCGTGGAAGTGGACGAAGCCTCCCACGCCGAGATCCAGGCGACGTCGCCCAAGGCCAACCTGCTCCGTCGGGCCCTGTCGCGGAGCCGGTCGCGATCGCGGGCGCGGAGCAAGTCGAGGACGAAAGCCCGGCGCGACAGCGATGCCAAGGCCAACGC
>JALLAP010001641.1:0-16426 GCA_036939355.1 Thalassiosira profunda | reverse complement strand
AGACACCGAGCAGGTGGTGCACCGACCGAGATTTGGAGGGCGCCGACACAAGATGATGTGCACGTCAGCAAAAATAATAGCGACGCCGCCCCCAGCGCCCGCCGGTCCATCGCGGTCGCTATTTGGCGCATGGTTGCCCAGCAGCCCCCTCGCGGATTCGCCCAACCTTCACCTTCAACCCCAGCCCCGGCTACACAGAGCTCGCTCGCTTGCAAGCTTCAAGCTTGGTCGAGAAGATGTCCGCCATTGTCCTCCGCCAGTGTCCGCCACCGCCGCCAAAGATTTTGTGCTCACAATTTTGCAATGCCATTCGGCGCTGTGCACGAGGTACGACCCCCAAACTCGCAAGATGAGCACGGATCACGCCGCTAAACGCATGAGGATCGGGGTCGATAGGGTGGCAGGTGGCGAGGCCGAGATCTGCGGCAGCGGTGGCGCATCAGACGGTAAACTGGGATTGATCCTGTCCTCCGAATCCGCCCTGTTTCTCGCGGTCGCTTCTTACTTGTCGTGCCAAGATGCGGTGGCATTGGGATCCGTCGACAAGGAGCGCCGCCGTGCCTATGTCGCCCATCGAAATGCGCTGTTGGATCCCACGTTGAAAGTGTTGGAGTTGATGTGTGGATCGAATGTCCACTTTTATTGCGGAAAAACTTGCGCGCCTGCATCCCAGTGCAAATGCACATGCTGGAAATACCCTGTTGGAACTGAGGGTCACCCCCGAACTCAAGCCTTGGCTGGATTGGACCCTCGTTATCGCAGTGGTTATGACGAATTGACCACATACGAAAAGGTGAAGGCAATGGCTGGATTCCTCGAAGAAATTGTGAGCAATATGCGCCCACACTTGAAGTTTACGGACGCCGCCAATCCGAGCAACATGCCTGAGGTGATTGGGAACCATCCCGAGACGCATTGGTCGCTCGGGGGCGGGGGATGGGAAGAGATTCTCCAGCTTTATCCTCGTCGCACGGCTCTGGCTTTCAACCTCGCTCTGGCATCGTACGCACGTTCAGCGATGGATCATGGACCAGACTCCGCCTATCACTTCATTGATGCCTTTTTGGGAACTGGTGGTATTACCAATGGAGGCTCTAGCTTTGGAGTATGCATCTGTGAAACGATCACGTACAACATGGCACCCTTTGTTGACGAAAAGTTTGCCAAGTTCGTGCGCGATGAAATCCTTCCTTCGGCCACGACCCGTTCCGTATTGGGACCCGCCCTGACCAAGCGTTTGGTTCTCTGTGCGCCGTTTGATGACTGGTTGGACGCCGATGGTGGTATCGTGCTGCCCGATGGTTTGGAGCCGTATGATGATGTTGCGGTAACGGATGCTCTGGAAGCGGTAGAAGGGTATCTATGAGGAGAAGAAGAAGGTTGTGAAAGAGAGATATGGTGCATACATACACATTTTGGATCGGCTTCCGGTGAGATGAAGCAACACTATGAGAGAGTGATTGTTCCATCTGATGATCATTGTCTTAGCCCCCATTAAAAAGATGCATAAAGCCCCCCATTAACCAACCCGTTCATCGGCACAGCCTCAATTCATCTAGTACTTGTGCAAGCTGTAGAACTCAGAAATGCTCTTGGCTTTGAAGCTGTCAAACCCGCGTTCCATCGACTTCGCCAGCCAATCAGCGCACTTCACATTCGTCACAAGGCTGACGCCGAAGTCCACAGCCGCGCGACGGATGAGGTACCCAGAAGTGATCTCGTCCTTGCGAGTGGTGCCCTCGCTGATGTTGATGACCAACTCCACGTCGCCCTCCTTGATTTCGGTCAGTGCCGATGGGGCGCCAGTTTCGGGACAGCTCGCGTCGTCATCGGCGTCCACGGGCTTGGTCACCATTTTGAGGTCCAGCTGGTAGTTCTCCTTGAAGTACTTCACCGTTCCCGGCGTCCCGAGCAGCTTGAAGCCCAACTTGGACAAGATGACCGCCGCTTCGGCAAACTCGTGACGGTACGGATCACTGGCAATCGAGAGAAGCACCGACGAGCCCTTCTTAGGCAGCTTGAAGCCCGTGGCGAGGAGGGACTGGAGGAACGCCTCGTAGGCGTCATCGCCGAAGCACGCCACCTCGCCAGTGGACGCCATCTCAACACCAAGGGTCGGATCCGCTCCCCGGAGGCGAGTGAAGGAGAACATGGGCGCCTTGACGCAGCAGTAGTCAATATCCAGCAGCGAAATGTTGTACGGGGTCACGCTGAGACCGCACATCGCCCTCGTGGCCAACGAGATGAAGTTGGCGTGCAGCGTCTTGCTCACGAACGGGAATGTTCGGCTCGCTCGCAAGTTGCACTCGATCACCATGACATCGTTGCCCGTGGCCATGAACTGGATGTTGAACGGGCCAGTGATGTGCAGGCCCCGTGCGATCGCGGCGGCGTACTTCTTGATCTGGCGGATGGTGCCCACGTACAACTTCTGCGCCGGGAGGATGACAGTGGCGTCACCGCTGTGCACGCCGGCGTTTTCCAAGTGCTCCCCGATGGCGTAGTTCAGAATCTTGCCGCCGGAAGCCACGCCATCGAACTCGATCTCCTTCGCGCCAAGGATGAACTTGGTCACAACGACTGGCTTGTCATCGGCAACGTCTGCTGCCAAGCCAAGGAAGTTGCGAAGCTGGGTTTCGTCGCTGGCCACCCTCATCGCTGCTCCGGAGAGGACGAAGCTCGGGCGCACGAGCACGGGGAATCCAACGTTGTTCGAGAACTCCACCGCTTCGTCCTTGGAGTTCAAGACACTCCACGCCGGCTGCTTCAGACCCATGTCATCGAGCATATCGGAGAATTGCCGGCGGTCCTCGGCGCGCTCAATGTCTCGCGCCGCAGTACCCATGATGTGCGCGCCGCTGGCCGCAAGAGGGCCGGCGAGGTTGTTGGGGATCTGTCCGCCCACAGACACCACCACACCGGCAGCGCCCTCCCTCTCGTAGATATCCAGCACGCGCTCCAGGCTCATCTCCTCGAAGTACAGACGGTCCGACTCGTCGTAGTCCGTGCTGACCGTCTCGGGGTTGTAGTTGACGATGATGGACTTGAAGCCGTCCTTGCGCAGCTGACGAACCGCCGACACGGCACACCAGTCGAACTCCACGGAGGACCCGATGCAGTACGCGCCGCATCCCAGCACCACCACGCCACTTTCCTTCTTCCGCTCGAGCTCGTTGTACTTGCTTTCGCTCACCGAGACGCTCCGGACACGCGATTTGAAGGCCTTGCTGTTGGGTGTGAGCGAATCTCCGCCCTCTGCCTCAGGCGCATTGTCCATAACGGCCGAGTGCAGGCCCTCGGAGACATCGTCTTGGTCGCCGGTGTAGGTCATGTAGAGGTAGTTGGTGTTCGCAGGAAACTCTGCAGCCAGGGTATCAATCTGTTTGACGCAAGGCTTGACCCCGAGCGACTTCCGGAGCGCCCTCACCTGGGCAGATCCATCCTGAAGCGGCTGGAGCTTGGCGTAATGGGCAATCTGCCGGTCGCTGAAGCCCGCAATCTTCAGATTCTTCATCCGGTCGGCTCCGTTCTCCGCGAACATCTTACCCAGGTCCCCGCAATTCATGCAGGCGTTCCTCATGCTGGCGATGTTCTGGAGCTTGCTCAGGAACCACTTGTCGATCTTAGTGAGGTCGTGGACCTTGTCCACGCCCCAACCCTCCTCCAGGGCGCGCTGGACAGCGAACAGCCGCGTGTCCGTGGGCGTCGAGAGCTGCTCGTCGAGCGGGATTTCGTCGGAGGTGAGGCCAGAGCCGATGCCCTCAAGGCCGTCCAGAGCAGGGTTCACCATCCTACACGCCTTTTGAATGACCTCCTCGAACGAGCGACCGATGCTCATGACCTCTCCGACACTAAGCATGGACGATCCCAGCTTGTTCGAGACGCGGCGGAACTTCTTCAGATCCCAGCGGGGCATCTTGAGCACGCAGTAGTCCAGGCTGGGCTCGAAGCACGCGGTGGTCGTCTTCGTGACGCTGTTGCGGATGCTCACCAGGTCCTTGCCCAGGCTCAGCTTCGTCGCGACATAGGCCAGGGGATATCCAGTGGCCTTCGAGGCCAAGGCACTAGACCGCGACAGACGGGCGTTCACCTCGATGATGCAATACTTCTCGCTCTTGGGGTTGAGAGCGTACTGGATGTTGCACTCGCCAACGATGCCAAGGTGGCGGACGACCTTAAGAGCGGTCTTGCGGAGCATGAAGTACTCTCGGTTCGTCAGAGTCTGGGAGGGGGCGACGACGATGGAATCGCCGGTATGGACGCCGAGGGGATCGAAATTCTCCATGTTGCACACCGTGATGCAATTGTTGCTCGAATCCCGCACCACCTCGTACTCCAGCTCCTTCCATCCCCGCAAGTCCTGATCGATCAGAATCTGGTTGCTCGACGCGAAGGCCTTCGAGGCCAGGTCCTTCAACTCCTTGTCGTCCGCCGCAAAGCCACTGCCCAAGCCTCCAAGCGCGTACGCCGCGCGGACCAGCACGGGGTATCCAATTTTGTTCGCCACCTCGACGGCTTCGTCGATGGAGGTGGCGGGATACGAGAGCGCGATGGACTCGCCAATTTCCGCGAGCTTTTGGGAGAAGATCTCGCGATCCTCCGTCGCCTCGATGGCGGGGATTTGAGTTCCCAGGACCTCGACGCCCGCGGCCTGGAGCTGTCCCGACTTCCACAGCTCCACTCCCACGTTGAGGGCGGTCTGCCCGCCCATGCTGACGATGATCCCGTCGGGCTTCTCCTTGTGGATGATGTCCATGACCACGTGCGGCCGGATGGGGAGGAAGTACACCCTGTCGGCGCTGGGGGTCGCGTCGTTCTTTTCGGTCGACGTCTGAACAGTGGCGATGTTGGGATTGATCAGGATGACCTCGATGCCCTCCTCCTTGAGCGCCTTGATGCACTGGCTGCCGGAGTAGTCGAATTCGCCCGCCTGCCCGATGCTCAACCCGCCGCTTCCCACCAAAAGCACCTTTTTGTACGTTTTCTTTTGGTACGCCAATCCATCCTGAAGGACGAGGGGCTGGGAGATCTTCCGAACGTGTCCCACGAACTTGTCGAAGAGGAACGACGTGTCGAGGGGCCCGCCAGACGCCTCGGGGTGGAATTGCACGGAGAAGAAGGGCTTGTCGGTGTGGACGATGCCCTCGTTCGTGAGGTCGTTGGCGTTCATGAAGAGGGGCTTCCAGTTTTGGGGGAGCGACTTGGAGTCGACGGCGAATCCGTGGTTCTGGGGGGTGATGTAACACCGTCCCGTGCGGAGGTCGATGCAGGGCTGGTTCATGCCGCGGTTACCGTACTTGAGCTTGTACGTCTTGGCCCCGGCCGCGAGGGCGAGGAGCTGGTTTCCGAGGCAGATGCCGAAGATGGGGCGGGGAGGATCAAGGGCGAGGGCGTACTGGATGGACTTGATCGTCTGGGGGCACATGGTGGGATCGCCGGGCCCGTTGGAGAGGAAGAGGCCGTCCCACTGGATGCCGTCGGGGTTGGCCTCGAGGTCGTAGTCGAAGGGAACGACCGTGAGTTTGACCTTGTGTTCGTCAACAAAGTAGCGGATGATGTTGTACTTCATTCCGCAATCGTAGGCGACGATCGAGGTGGTGTTGGATTCGCCGTAGACCTTGACCGATTTGGTCGACACCTCCGCGACGAGGTTGCGGGCGTTGGGGTCCGAGAACTCAGCCTCCTGCACACTGGTAGGGGATTGGGGAGGGTTCTGAATTGGGACAAAGATGTCAGTATGCGTTGTAAGAAAGCCATTCCCCAAGCCATTCCCCCGAACAGTCAGAATGCATGCGTTCCCCCTCCCTCTTTCGATCTCCATTACTAGTATTCCGTAGATTGTGGCTCAGTTTGCTTCCAAGGGTGCTGTTTCCCACAGACCCATTCTTCTTCAACAGAAGGCATTGCCCTGCAGATGTTCCCCTCCAACAGGAAGCTTTGACCACTGACCCCCCAACCTTTCCGTATTCTCCCACATTTCTCTCCTGAAAAGAACATCACCCCCAAACGACACTTCCCGGCACCTCGTACCCTAATTCCCCAAACACAAAACAGCACTTCCAAAGCACCACTCACCACCATCAAGTTCCCCAGCATCGCCCCGGCATCCCGAATCTTGATCGTCAGCGCCCGCGTATCGACGCCGTAAATCCCCGGCACGTTGTTCGCCTGCAGCCACGCCGCCAGGCTCTTCTGCGCGGCCCAGTGGGAATGCTCCCACGAGTACCCCGCCACGACCAATCCCGCAATGTGGATCTCCCGGCTCTCGAAGTACTTGGGCAGTCCGTAGGCGTCCTCGATCGCCTCGTCGGGCACGCCGTAGTTGCCGATGAGGGGGAAGGTCAGGACCAGGATCTGGCCGCGGTAGGAGGGGTCGGTGAGGGCCTCGGGGTAACCGACCATGCCGGTGTTGAAGACGACCTCGCCCTTGACGGCGGTGGGGGCGCCGAAGGACCGACCGGTGAGGCTGGTTCCGTCGGCGAGGAGAAGGCGGGAGAGGTCTCCCTGATTTTTTGCAAAGAAGGTGCATGTGTTGTGTTGTCATGTTTGGTGCGCCGATTCGATGCATTGCAGTGATTGGGCGGGCGGACGAACGAGAGAGCGGATCAGAGTGTCAGAGAACAGAGCGATGCGCGAGTGTTGAACGGGGCATCGATTTCGCATGGCTCGCTGCACCCTCCGGATGGTGCATGTGCGAGGTGCGTGCACCACTCGTTTTGCGATTGGCCCAAAATCGCTCACCTTGCTCTCCAGAGCGGAGAGGTCGACGGACGCGCTGTCAGCACCGGCCATCTTTCTCTGTCCGCCTCCGTCGTTGCGGTAGGGCATGTGGCGGCCGCTCTAGGGGTGTGCTCGGCCGAGAGGGTTCTCCGATTTATGAATGAGCCAATCAATCAAGCAAAATCAAGCGGCGAAATATGTGGTGGATTTCCCTGTCATTTTTTTTAGTGGACGACAAAGCGCGCCATATTTTCTACGTGGGTCTCTAGATACTGCGGAATTCTTCCGGTCTCCCGCCATTTTGAATGCCACACATTTGAGGCGCGACAGCTACATAGCTGAGGCTTTGTTTGTCCAGATGTTATGCCGTAGAGTACGTATACATAGTTATTGACTTGAGAAAAGCTCCATGATACACTGATCAAGGAGGTGAGGCTTGCTCTCTCCTTGCTTGCTTGGCTGGGACTTCGTGTACATGACCTCGTGTACATTTAAGCCTCACCTACCAGGACGACATTATCGTCTCACACTTTGTGTCAAATTTAATCGTTATCAGATCCGTTGCAGTTTGTATGGTAGACTCATTATGAAACAACCAACAAATAATTCATAGCTCTCATGATACCTCGGCCCACTTGAATTCATATGAGAGCGGGATTTCTCCGTTTCGCATTCCTCCCACCGCCCGCATCGCCCCGTCCCTCGCTGCGCCGCCGCTTCCGGGCCCGCTTCTCTCCGCCGGACTTTTGGGCGGTGGCCTTCTTCGTGCCCTTTCGCTTCGCACTCGATCGAAACAACCCACCGACGATCCACCGGCTCTTGACGTACAGGTCGTTCGCCATGGTGCCCGACTGCCTCACCCGCAGTCCAGCGTAGGGATTCTCCCCCAGGAAGAAGGCGCCCCCATCTTCGGAGGTCGAAGCGCCGGCGTCGGCCTCCCAATCCACCGCCTCCAGCATGTCGCCAGCCAGATCTTTCGGGTCGAGGCATCCGCTTTCCAGCAGGCACTTGGTGTCCGCCAGCGCCTCCATCTCGGTATTCGTCGTAACGAGAAACGGAACGGGACCCATCGATGGAGACGCGCAGGCCGCCGCGGCAGATAAAGCAGTGGACCAGTCGTAGTCCGGGCACGAAAGCCCCGGGTTGAAGAATGCCACCGCGTCCGGCGACGGGAGCCGGGGGCAATCGTCGCCTCCGTAATGGCAGCGGTGCGTTTCCATCGTCAGCGTTGCCGCCCTCGCGTCGGGAATTGGCACCCGGACGCGACAGGGCGATGCCTCGGGGCAGTCGGGCCCGACGAAGATGCAACGGATCGAGATGGCTGACGACTCGAGCAGGTTTTGCAGGTAGGAGTGGAGGTTTCCGGACGCCTCGGCGTACGCCTCCAGCACCGGCACTTCTTCCTCCTCGGAGCCTTTGTCTTTCTTCCCGTCCCAGCCCCACAGCTCCGCGTCGGCGGACGCACCAATCACGTGCACCACCAGCTCTCGCTTTCTTCCGGACTCAAGTTCCTCTTCAAACCCCTCCTTCGTGGGCGACAGCGANGTGCACCACCAGCTCTCGCTTTCTTCCGGACTCAAGTTCCTCTTCAAACCCCTCCTTCGTGGGCGACAGCGACGACCTTTCGCGCTTGCCCCTCCTTCTCTTTTTTGGTTCGGGCGACAACACGTCCTCCCCCGCCCTAACCCGCCGCGTCAGCGCCTCGACGAACCAATCGGGCCCCTCGGACGGGACGTTGAACAATGTCGCCGGATAAGATTCCAGTTCGGTCCGGACGCGGTACCGTGCCGCCTCGGCCTTGCGGTCCGAGGCCTCGTCGCGCCGCTTCCTCTTTTTGTTGTTATTTGTGTCATTATTGCCATTGAGCTCGTCGTGGAGCTCGGCCTCGGCGGATTCGTCGTCGTCGCACAGGGCCAGCAGGGCGCAGATCACGGGGGAGTGACCGGCCGCGTCCTCCTCCTCCTTCGACGACGACGATGAAGTAACTGCCTCCGCATCGGCTTTTCTGCATTCCGCGGAGCAATATTTCACGCGCCGGCAACTCTTGCAGGTCATCGGCGCTTTGGGCGCCTTCTTCTCGGGCGATTTCTTGCCATCACCGTCGGTGTCACCCATCAACTGGGTTCCGCAGTTCAGGCACGCATCAAATCCGAGGCAAACGCCCGGCCTGTCCTCGAGCGCGCGGGCGACGCCAGGGTGGGACGCGAGCCGCGTCGACTGCTCGGGGAGGGCGCCGTCGAGGCCCAGCGAGGAGAGGAGGTCCATCTTCGCTTGGTGCCACCAAGGTGCCACCTCCCTCTGCGCTCAAGAGTCAAGAGAGAAGTGTGGAGTGTGGACAGGTCAGGTGTGGACGGAGGTAGGTACGATAGCTACTCACGTACGTACACATCGTACCTAGGTAGGTGGAGCGAGGTGGTTGTGCACCTTCTTCTCCTCCGCCACGTCGTCGTCCGCTCCGCCTAGCGCCCAGCGGCTGTCCCCCGTCCCCCTGCGTGCACGGCGCTGCAGGGCGCTGCCTGCCAAGAAGGCTCATAAATCCTCTTTCGATGGGCGGCGAAGTCGTCCAAACGATCGACGTCGGCGGCGCCGCCTTCCCGGCCATGAGGCGCGTCGTCGCTCGGCAGGAACCCGCAGCCGACGCCAATGCCAATTGGGGCCCTCCTGGGAGCTCGACGACATCCGATGGGGACCCTCTTCTGGTCGCCAAGGGCAGCTCGTATCTCTCGTACTTCTACCTCGGCGTGTGCTCGTCGGTGCTGTACCTCGACGCGGAAGCAACCAACGACGCGGTGCTGTTCGATGAGAATGGCAGCGAGTCATCAGATATCAATCAACGAACGGCGATGACGCTTGCTATCCACTACCACAAGCCGGCGCGTGCGGGCGATTTCCGTTGGGCGACGACCACGTTCATCGAGAAGAATCTGCCGGATGGAACGAAGATCGACGACCTGCCGGAGGACATTCAAACATTTCTCTCTCATTTCAACTCCCTCTATCAGAATGTGAGGATTGGCGACCGCTACCTGTTGCAATACGTTCCCGGAAGCGGCATAAGCCTGGCGCTGAACGAACGCCTGCTCGGGACCGTGGGCGCGGAGCTGCCGCCGAAACTGCAGGCGGAGCTGGCGCGGCTGGTCTACAGCGTCTGGTTTGGGAGCAAGGCCCCGTTCGCGGAGTCGATGAAGCGGGAGCTGCTGTCGCCAATCGATCCACCAATCAAGGTTCATGTGAATGTGCCTGCAATAGATGAAGCGTCGATTGTCGCTTCCTGCGGAGGAGACGTGTGGAGCAACATTCTCGCCACGGCGGGCGTCGAAAAGGGTGGAGAATCGCCCTCAATGATGACGGAGGACGAACGGAAGGAGTTGGACTCCTTGGGACTGCTCGGACTTGTTGAAGATGCCCCGCGGTGTGCACTCCACGATTCCGATCCGTCGCAATCTGCTGTCCTTGACAAACAAAGTGCGCCCTCGCACATTGACAAACAAAGTGCATCACAATCTGCATTGGACATACGGCATCTCCTGTCCTGGTCCAGTTCCACGCCGCCAATGAAGAGAACGAGTTCTTCTGGCTCGACCACAGATGCGGACGAGGACGCTGCCGCGGAGAAGGAGTCGCCGTACAACCCCATACTGCTCGGCTTGGGCGGGGCCGCCTTTTTGCTGCCCCACTTGGCCGTGCTTTTGAGCCTCCCGCCGGTACTGCAACGACGCGGGGCGCCCTACCTACCGACATTTGGCAACAAGCTGCAGACGATGTTTGGCCTTATCAGAAGTCACATCCTGCGGTCGCGCCACCTGCAACTAAAGATGTCCAACCAATCGCTGCGGTTCACCGACCTAGGGTCAGGCGACGGTCGGTTGGTGTTCCGCGCTGCGAGGGAAGGGCTGTTTGCAAAGTCCGTGGGGTATGAGATCAATCCGGCCCTGCACGGCTTTGCCAGTATTCGTCGACTGTTTACTCCGGGGTATTGGGCTAGCACTCAATTCTACATGCGTGATTTGTGGAAGATTAATCTTCGCGAGTACGATGTTGTTGCCGTGTACGGACTTGCGCCCATCATGAAACGGCTGGGGAAGAAGTTGCAAGAGGAACTGAGGCCCGGATCAATTATCGTCTCAAACGTTTTCGAGATACCCGGATGGAGGGTGTGCATCAAAGGAGATGAAAGCGGCAAGAAGACTTCTGGAAGTGGAGAAGGGGTCTTCTTGTACCAAGTTCCGGAGTGCTTTGGAGGGAAATAGGACTTGAAGGAGTAGCAACCATTTTAACATCGTTTGCCTCTACTTGAGGTACATCATCTCGCTCCCGCTCGGCGCCGGGATCACCGCCCTCCGCCAATCGCCCGTCCGAATCTCGTTCCCCGACACGTCCGTCACGCCGTCCGCCGGCGCGTACACCAAATCCTCCGGCGCCCGCGTCGCCTTGGGCTCCTGCCGGTAATCGTTTCCGAAAGGCTTGGGCAACAGCCAGTGCAAACCCACCGTCACCCCCTTCCGCGGCACCGGCTTGAACTGCCCCGACGCCCGCGCGGCCTTGAGCCGCTCGGCATTGTGTTCCGCGAACCGCGACCGCAGCGAGGAGATTTGGTCGGCGTTGGTCATCCACGATCCCAGCCCGGTGGCGCGGGACACCCGGAGCTTCTTCACGGCCGACGCAAACTCCTTCAGGCTGCTCTCGGCCGCGTCGCCCATTTGATCGGGGAGGTTGGGACCGATGCGCAATTTGTTCAGCTTAGCGCGGAAGGAGGCGAAGGCCGCCTCCTTCAGAGCGGCCACCTGGAGCTCGTACACGTCGCCCATTTCCGCGTACAGGTTCTCGACGAGGTCGGCCCGGATCCGCTTCGCCACCGGGCTCTTCTTGAGGCGACTGCCGGTCGCGTCGTCGAGCGTGTCGAGGGCGCGGTGAATGGCCGCGTCGCACAGCGCCCCGAATTCCGGCACCAGCGTCGTTCCCTCGTCGCCGGTGGCGTCGCGGACCGTCTCCAAACACTCCGCCAACGCCGTCTGCGCGAGCGGTCCCAGGCGCCGGGCGGCGGCCAAATCCACCGGGTTGGTGAGGCGGGGACACGCCTGCTTCACCGGCACTTTTGCGGCCATCTCTACCATGGGCCCCAGGTTCTCAACCAACCCTGCGTTCACCACGTCCGACACGCTCGACGCCACCTCGGCCGGTTCCCGCGACGACGGCGATCCGGGCGCCGACACCCGACCTCCCGCCGGACACAAATGCATGTCCACGTCCCGCTCGTCCGCCGTCAGGTACTCGATGCGATCGAAGACGTCCTCCAATTTGGTCGCCTTGGCAGCCCCTCGGGGCTGGATGAGCGACCGGAGCATCTGCGCGGCCGCCGACTCCCACTGCTTTTGCATGGCGGCCATCTCCTTCGCGTTTGTGGCATCGCCGAAGACGACGATGAGGGTGGACGGGCGGTGCTTCGCCGCGGCGCTCCCGTCCTCGCTAGCCTCGGCCGCGGCCCGGAAGGCCAGGAGGCGCTCCAGCGCCGGACCCAAATAGTCGAACAATCCCTCGCCCCGGCCGAGGTCGACGCCGTCGGCGACGTAGACGACGGTGCCCCCGCACGCGACGACGGTGCTGCTCACCTCGCTGGCGGTGGCGCCGCCGCGGCGGGAGGCGCAAGGGGGACAGGCGACGGCGACGCCGCTCCCGCCGGCCTCGTCGTCGTTTTCCTCCTCGGGGGAGTCGGCCAGCTTTTTGCCTGTGGATGTTGATGATGTTGGAAACGAGCGAATTGCAACGCGTTAGGAGGCGGACGGTGAAGGCAAAGCGTTGCGTCAAAAGCTGGACGAGATGTTCATTGCAAAAATGAACTAGCTGCAACGCTAGGATCGATGCAGCACTGAAGTGCACATCAGTGCACATCAAGGTACATATGCACCAACTAACAATACAACTCACCGAACGCCGTGGTCACCCCATATCGCACCTCCTCCTCGTTCGAATCGCCCTCCACCCCGAACAAACTCCGCAACAATCGTTCGCTCTCCCCCCGCCGGACCGACCGCGACGTGAGGAAGGCGGCGGTGGTGACGTAGCTCGCGCCCTCGGCCTCGAGGTCCTGGATGACGGTCGAGAGGGACATGGGCAGGCGGGCGTCGGTGCCGGAGACGACGTGGGAGGCCCCCGCGAGGGGAAGGGCGAGGATTGGTGCCAGGGCGGCCAGGAGGGGGAGGAGGCGCGGCATGGTTGCGTCGAGTGTTGGAGCATGTGATGTGAGAGGCGCCGCCGCGTGGAACCTGCGTCTATCGATCCGTCCCTCTTTGTCTCCATCTCCCCGCCCCAACAAATCAAAACGCTGAAGACACAACAACATGGTGATGGCACCCTCCTACGAGAACGCTGACCGACGAGAGAGCTGCATCGAAGTGTGCAACCCACGTCTTCTCACGGCGCAGTAACGTAGACACCCTTCATCTCTCAGGCTCACTTGTTCTTCAGAGCCATCCGCACAACTCAGAGCTGCAAAGCTCATCCACTCGGTATCCTCATCATCCTCGTCCTCGCTCGCAAAGTCCACATCAACTTGTGCATCTCATCATGGCGACATCGACGAATGGCGCCGCCGCCAACGGTTCCTCCCATCCAGCGGCGACCAAGCCACGGACATCGTCCAGCGGCGGCCTGTCCATCAAGGCCATCCTCTTCATGTCCCTTCTCGCTCTTCAGTTCGGCATCCAGCCCATCGTGACGCAGCGATTCACCTCCAAAGCCATCACCAAAAGCACCGTCATCTTCATGCAGGAGGTCACAAAGCTGGTCATTGGCGCGACGGGTATGACGTTGGGCAAGGCGAAGTGGAGCGAGGTTACCGCGGGATGGACCGTCGCCTCGTGGCTGCGCCTGGCGTTGCTCCCGGCGACGATCTACCTCGTCCAAAACATGTGCTCGCTCCTTGCCTACCAAAACCTCGATGCGATCACGTACAATGTCCTCAATCAAACGAAGACGCTGTCGGCCGCGCTGTGCTGTTATTTGTTGATGGGCAAACGGCAATCCACTCTGCAAATGGCGGCGCTGGTGTTGCTTTTGACGGCGGCGCTGGTCATGGAGAAGGTGCTCCCGATGGACGCGCTCCTCCCGTCCTATTGGATGGGCGGGGAACGCACCGACAATGCATCGACCAACGTCATGCCGTCCCTGTCCCCCCGTCACTTCTCGCACGGCGTCCTTCCAATCCTGGTGGCGTCCTTCCTCTCGGGACTCGCGGGAGCCACCACCCAAAAGAGCTTGCAGGTGGGCAATCGCCACGCGCTCCTGTTCACTATAGAATTGTGCGTGGCGTCCCTCCTCCTCCTGCTGGCATCATTTGTTACGAGCGAGGACGGACGGAAGATTCGGGAACGGGGATTCTTCGACGAGTGGACCGTGTATACCCTCGTACCGATAGTGACCAACGCGGCCGGCGGGATACTGGTGGGGCTGGTGATCAAGCACGCCGGGACGGTGCGAAAAGGCTTCGCTTTAATCTTTGGCATTCTCATTTCCGGCATCTTTCAGAGCGTTTTGGACGAGAGCAAGTCGATATCGAAAGAGGAGATTGCAGGCGGTGTATTGGCGGCCATCAGCCTGTGGATGCACGCGACGAATCCGTACGTGAAGCCGGTATCGGAGGACACGGCTGCAACCGCAACAAGAGCACCGGCAGCGGCGACAGCAGCCTCGAGTAGATCGAGGCGGAAGGCTAGAAAAGAGGATTAGGTGGCAACCTCCCATGCTATTTGAGTTGTTGACAAGCAAGTACGTTATCGTAGCATTATTGTTGTCTCTCTAAGCGAAAGCGCCGCCCGCTCTTTCTGTTGTTGATCCTCGGCGAGTAGTGAGTGAAATGGCTCGCCCACTGCTCGTACGCGTCGTGGTCAAAACCGTCAAAGGAACTTGCACGAGAATCAATTCCCTGAGAATAGTAGGAATCGACCGAGCCGTGCCTCCGCAACGGCAAAGAACCAGATGACGCGCCTCTGTGAACTCCAGGATTCATAAAAGGATTCGGCGAACCCGGATAGTACGTTTCTTGTGGGTAGGCTGGCCGCGGCGACATGGGATAAGTCCGCGGAGGAGGCTGCTCCCATTCCGTTTCGGGCTCTGCCATGGCGGCCAGATTTTTGATCGACTTTCGCCGCATGAGCTCTCCTTCGATGATTGTTCTGCTGTTGAGCTTGCCGTAGTTGCCAACGTCGAGTCTTCGGAACGCGGCAAATGTGGCTTTGACATCCTCCTCCGAAATCCGCCCCAGCCGAACAAGCATTGCCAAACTGAACATCTCCCTCGTGCACTCCTCCAGCCCGTCCGGTCGATTTGTCGCCAGCTTCAATCGATTGATCAGCCTGCCCGTTGACAGTTCTCGCAATTCATCGTCCGTGAGCTGGTCTCCGAACTGCCCCAGAACAGCGTGCTCGATTCGCCGCTTTCGCAGCTCCAGTGGAATCGATGCAATCATGGTCATGTTGTGAAGAAGGACTGTGCCGGCAACCACGACGAAAATGGTCGCGAAAATCTTGCCCGGCGTCGTCACTGGAACAATGTCTCCGTAACCCACACTGGTAAGAAGAACCGTTGTGACTGCAGAGAGAATGGCACGTGGCATGAGCGCGTTTGCAAAGGCAGAGATGCAACGAAACGAGACGAGGCAACTCACAGTAAAAGGAATCCACAGCCGTCAAGCCCTCAATGAAGTAGAAACCAATGCTCCCGGCGGCAATGATGAACGACGAATTCATGAGCGCCTTGTTCAGCGTCAGTATGGTGTACTTTGCCGCCTTCACCCGCGACATGGGCTTGCTGGGGTTGGCAAAGAACGAATCCGCGCTGGACGAAGACGACGAGTAGGAGTCATCTAGGGATTTGATCTCCATCGGCATGATGCCCACG
Organism: Thalassiosira profunda; assembly: GCA_036939355.1. Classification (NCBI taxonomy): domain Eukaryota; phylum Bacillariophyta; class Thalassiosirophyceae; order Thalassiosirales; family Thalassiosiraceae; genus Thalassiosira; species Thalassiosira profunda. The sequence continues at coordinate 811 of JALLAP010001641.1, read as the reverse complement.
TCGCCCGTTGACGTCGCGCGCTTTGGCGTGGTGCCCAGGAGAGGAGTGTCCTCGTCTATCGTGGTCGGCAGTCCGTCGCTGCTGCCGGTTCTGCGCAGTGGCGCTGGTTTCGCGCTCCCAAACAGCTTTCCCATGTCCATCGACATGTGCCGGGTGTGTATCTGTGGCTTTGGCACCGCCGAGGCGTCGGTTGCTTTCTTCTGCGGGTCTTCAGCGGTCTCAAACAGGTCTAACCCGACGTTTCCATCCTCCAAATTGTTCGAACTGGCATCGCCGGAAGTGTAAGATAAGTTCTCTTTGAGCTCGTCGTATCCATCTCCCATGTTGAACGAAGTGAAGTTCCCGCTCGCCGCGGACCGACGCCTTTGTTTCTCCAATCGCAAGCAGTTCGGACAGTCCCGGATCTGGGCCTCGCTCGCTTCCTTGATACGGGCCGTGTCCATGCTCCCAGCAATCAAGGTACCCAACAACAAACCAATCGTCGCGACACCAATGTAGATGAAGCACGCGCACAGAATCTTCCCCACATCCGAGGCTGGCACGAAATCGCCAAGTCCAGTTGTGGTTAATGTGATGACCGAGAAGTAGACGCAGTCCAGGGGCGCCCAGCCCTCTTCCAAACCAAAGACGAACAGCGAAGACACCAAATAAATCGCAAAGTAGACAGCCAAATACCCCTGCGGCTCGTAGCTGCCGGTCGCCGTGGCAAAATTGATGAAATCGCGCTGCTCCGTCTTGCAATTCGGGCAGTAGAACACGGGCATCTCCTGGGGGACGGCCTCCGCCTCTTCGGCCGCCTTTCGGTAGATTG
>JALLAP010001629.1:0-10769 GCA_036939355.1 Thalassiosira profunda | reverse complement strand
GCCGGGCGGATTTGCATTTGCGCTTTGCGCCCTAGGTAACCCCAAACCCCCGCCGCCACTTCTCTGCCCCCTGGCACTCCGTAGCGCACACATCCTGCATGGGGCGGGCGCGGCGGAACCAGCGCGAGGCCATTCGCAAGCAGCGGGCCAAGAAGAGGAGAAGGAAGGATCCTTCAACTTGTGGTTCGGACAGCGAGGACGACAGCGGCTTGGTGCTTGCAACTGCCGTGGAGCAACCATCAACAGCTGAGCAGTCATCAACAAACGACAACGCAAAAGGTCCTTCTTGCAATTCCGATTCCAAACCATCGGCTGACGCCAAATTGCGCCCGGCGGACGAATCCGAGGCCAATCCACCAGCAACTGCATCTGACTCTGCCGTGTCACAACCTTCAGCCGCTGCTCCTAAGAAGCCCGTGGACAGGATAGAGCGCATGCGGCTGAAGAAGCAACAGCAGAAGGCCCGGCGGAAGGAGAAGAAGGCGGCGAGGGAAGCTGCTGCCGTATCCGCATCGAAGCGATAATCCCAAAGATATCTTGATACATCCAGCAACACAAAATGGCGATGGCGATTCTGAAACTTCTCGTCCATCTGCAGCTGATTGCAGCGGTGGGATCGTTCACTCTATTGAAACAAAATGCTGCGATGCCATCAATAACTCAGCTTTGTGCAATGAGGTCCGACCGCAAGCACGCCGGGCACCACTCGAAGCATCACCACGCCGCACCCAACCGCGTGCCCTTGAACAAGCGCACGGCCATCCGATGGGTCGTCCAGGGGGTGGAACGGTGCTTGGCCGAGGGAGAATCCGGCAAAGGGCGCGAGGGGAAATCGTATTCTAGACGAGTGGACGCATCGTTGGTCGACGCGCTGTTCTTGATGGTCAATGCCAACAATCAGAAGGACGTGCTGGACGCCGAGAAACGGATTCGCGTCCTTATGAAGAATCCTGGAGAGTTTCCCAGGGAAGTAAATGAACGCGTCATCAAGGCATGCGCAATGGCGGGGTTGGCGCCTCTATCGCGGAGCTTGCTAGAGGCTTTGCTGGAGGAGGATGGCGAGGACCTTCCTTCGCCAATGGCTTACACTGCTGTGTTGAATGTCCTCAGGAGAAATGGGAGGATGGAGCGGTTGGAGGAAACGCTCGCAGACCTCGCCGGCGCATGCCGAAAGATAAAGCAAACGACAGGCAATGAGGTGGGAGTCGATGTGGTGGCGTTCAACACGTACTTGGCTTCCATTTGCGATGCCGCCGTCAACGAGCTGCCGTTTTCGTCGTCCGCAACGGTGGACATCGACGGGCTTAAAGAGGAATTCAACTACACCAGCTTGACGAATAGCTCCACAGCGTATCCTTCCGAGCAGCACCTGTACAAGGCGCTCAACCTCTTGAAGGGGGATGTGGCACAGACTAAGTTTTGCGTTGAAAGCGGCCCGGACCGATACAGTTACAACTCGGTACTGATGGCGGCCGCCAAGTGTTCGAAGAACGACATTGGCGAATCGTTTCACGTCACGAAATCAATCATGCTGGCGTGCTTGCGAGGCATGAAGGAGCGCGGGATTCGGCCTGACATTGTAACGTACAATGCCAGAATACAAGCCGCCCTTGTCCTCGACGGGGACGAAGATGCGATTCGTCAGATTGATCACGTCCTGTCAGACCACAATGTGGAGCCAGATCGATATACAATCGACCTCATGCTGAAGCCATTCATCGATGCCGGGCGTGTGGATGAGCTGTGGTCAATACTGAAGAAGTTCTTCGAACAAAACGTGGGGTCCAATGGAAAAATGGTCTCTTCTGCCTTCGAAGCGTTCCTGGACACTCTTGTGCAATCTGGACAGGTTGAATTCGCTCATGAAGTATTTCGAGCCTTCTTTTTGCCCGCCCCAAAGGAGAAGAAGAACATGCAGCTCACACAAATGATTCATGTGCTGAGCGAAGAAGAGCAACAGCAGTCACTGCGACCCTCCGGTGCGACGCGCGGAACAGCTGGAGTCACAACACATCTCCCCCCGGGGAGGAGGCACTTCAACATTCTCATTGGTGGTTACGGCAAAGCGTACCAATCAGCCTTGTCTAAGATGGGGAAGGCTCGACTGCAAGCTGCAAAACGAAANTGGTTACGGCAAAGCGTACCAATCAGCCTTGTCTAAGATGGGGAAGGCTCGACTGCAAGCTGCAAAACGAAACGAGACAATAGACGGGGGCGACAATGCCACAACTACAACATTCATCCCCGACGTCAGCGAAGCTTACGCTCTGTTTGATGCCATGCTTGATATGGGAGTAAGGCTTGACCAATTCACCCTCACCTCGCTGATGGGGCTTCCATCGACTAGCGAAAACGTTACATCCCTGTTGGATCGCGTTGAGTCTGCATTAGTTGGCGATTTCAACCCTGCGGCATACCGATCTATCATCTCTGCCTATGGAAAGGCGGAAGATCCTTCGTCTGCCTGCTGGATGTTTGAAGAAATGGCCGGAGTTGGTCGCAACCTCCAGAAGAGGGAGAACTGGAACGTCCTGCTTGGGGCTCTTGCCAAGTGCTGCTCAGAAGAAGCCTGCCACATTCAGTTGGATGTTTTGAACTCTGTAGCGGCTTGTGCAAGAAGAGACACAGAAAGTTCTGCAAATGATGGTGGCCTTATCACCTCCATTGTGGATTGCCAGACTTGTTTGGACGCAGCTACGTTGATACTGGATACCATGCGGAATCGAACAGTTATCGGCGAATGCACCGCTCCTCCGCCAAACTCCCAGACATATTGCCTCGTTGCCTCTGCTCTTTCTGAGTCTGGCACGTCGGAACCAAAGCCCACACGCGCCCTCAAACTGTTTCGCGATGCGATGGAGGAAGGCGTGTCAGCAGACGGTCGTTTCTTGAATGCCGTGCTTCGGTGCTTTGGCGACGATATCGAAGGCGCCCTTGCAGCGTGGAAGAGTGACATTGGGCCGGCGGCCGCCGCCTACGAACAGAAAAGCAGAAAGCAGGGCACCAACTTGATTGCAGCCTACAATGGCTTGATGCACGTTTGCGGACGGGCAATCCGACCGGACATTGCAACAAGGATTGCATATGCTATGAAGAAGTCCAATGTCGAGCCATCGGAGGTGACGCTCAACAGCTACTTGGCCGGGAAGCGAGTTGCAATTGACAAGTTCGGAGAGGGCAAGAACTTGCGACTTCAGAATCAGTACGAATCCTTGCTCTCGGTGGAATGCCTAAAGTACAACGAGAAGGACAAGAGGCGAGCAAATGACAGGAAGATTCGGATCATCCTGTAATGAATCGGCTGCGCTGCAACAGAGACAGCTGACATATCACGTGCAGAGAGACTTTATTTAGAGGCCATCGTAGGCGGCAAGGCGCGGGCGGCATAACCTGACATAAACCGCGGCACGTGTGGCTGAGGCTGATGGCTGATAGCTGATGGGTGGTGACGAGTGACGAAAGTTTGGCGCTGAAGTCTCATTGTCAGTATGTCCTTAGCTACTCGAGAGGAAGCTCGGAAAGAAAGAAATCGATTCTCTCGATGGGATCCTCTCGGGCACTGTGCGACCTCCGGGATCCCGGCGGAGACGCCAGGCTCCGAAAGCTGTTGGGCGTGGCGGGGTAGGCGGGAGAGGCGGGAGAGGCGGGTTGCTTGGTGGCCTCGCCGGCCCGTTGCTGCGCCAACGGAGAAGCTTTCAGTTTTCTTCGGCCCCTACGCTGCGTCTTCTCGGAGCTTCTTTGCGATTCGACAACTGTCAGTTCGCTGGTCGTCTTGAGCTTGGTTCGCGAGGGGATGCCTTCGTCCGAATCAGTCTCGTCGTTGTCGTCTGCTCTGGGGCCAGCTGTGGGCGGCCTCGGTTTCACTCGGAGATTCAATCGCTCGGTGGGACTCTCCGGGCCGGTCGACTCCTTGCCGCTGACGCCGTCGTCGCTGGCAGCGTCCACGCAGCCAATGCCCCCAATGTCGATCAGCATCCGGCCGAGGATCTTCTCCGTGAAGGAGATCATTTCGAGCGTGTCCGCCGCCGCCTGGATGGCGTCTGTGGCGTCGATCTCGCCCAGCTTGGGCGCCTCGCCACTGAGGAGCGTCGAATGAAACGGGAGGAGGCGGTTGTACAGGCCGATGCCGCCCTGGCGGAGCCCAACGAGGAGACCTTCCAACCGCTCGTTCGTGGACTGGAGGACCTTGCACTCAGTCTTCTCTTGTGCCGTGGATCCCTTGAGGCCCTCGAGCGTTTCTCGGTTGAGCTCCGTCGCTTGGTTCATTCCGGCCGTCTTGAGTTCGGCCAGCGTTTCCTGGTCCTTGGAGAGCGCCGCCCGTGCGGCCTTTTGCCGTTCCTCGGCGTCCTTCTTCTCCGCCAGCAGCTGCCGGTTGCTGGCGTCGTGGTCCGTCAGCTTCCGGACCATTTCCGAGAGGCTGTTCACGCCCGTGGCCTGCTTGACGTGCGCAAACGACTCCTCGAACGAGCCGAGCTTGGCGGCCGTCTCCTGCGCCGAGCCCCGCAGCTCCCGCAACGCCGCCTTGCGCTCGCGGACCGTCCGCTGCAGCCGCTCGCGGTCGAGCCGGCCCGAGTCGGCGAGCGACATGTGCACGGCATGGTTCCGGTCCGTGCGTTCGCGGTTGAACTCCTCCATCCGGCCGGCGTCGCTGGCCTCCAGCTGTTTGTCGGACAGCTCCCGGGCGCGCTCGTCCTCGGCCATGCGCGTATCGCGGATGGTGTCGTCGAGCTCGATCGATGCCAATGTGAGCCCCGACTCCAACTCGGCCAGCATCTTTTGGCTGCGATCGCGTTCCTTCTGAGCGGCCGCCAGCGTGGCGGCCATTTCGCCGAGGTGGCCGTCGAGCGCGACCGAGTTCTTCCCGAGCCGCTGCTGCATGTGGTCAAGGGAATGACGGTACAGCAGGGTGGTCTCCGCGCACTCGTTGGCCTCCTGGATCTCAGCCGACAGCCGCGAAATTGTTAGGGCATCGGCGTTGTTGCCATCGAGCATTTCGCGGAGTGCCGTCGCCTCCCGTTCGAGCGCCGCGAGCCCGTCGCCGCGAGACTTGACTTCTTCTTCCAATCTGTTGGCTTGGGCCTTGGCCTCATTATACTTCCTCGCGCAGAGCTTCACGCCCATATCGAGCGAGCGCAGTTGGGCTGTGGTGTCTGGCGATTCGGCTCCGTGCTGCTGAACGGAGCGTTGGTTCTGCGCGGCGAGGGCGTTTCGCTTCCGGGAAGCGGACATGGCCAAAATGTCCTTCGGCGTGTTGCGCTTGACGCTGTCGTGGAGCTCCCCGCGGGTGAATTTCCTGGATATCTCCACTCGCGAGGACTTTGAGGAGGAGAGAGGTCCGCACGAAGGGAGCGCCCTTCGGTTGACAAAGGGCGGGGAGGACATTGGTTGATATTTATTAGGGGTTGCGCCCTCAAAAACTCGTCTTGACCGACTGCTCTAGCTTTCCAGTTGTGCTCCAAGTTAGGGTTAGGCGGACGTCGACTTGTTGAGTTTCGTTTGCACGCTTGACTTTGTGGGTGGGAATCACAATCCAAAGAGGTGTCGATTCCCAAATCCAAATCTCGGGTAAAATGATGTATGGTTTGTTACACCTGCTTCAGCTTGGCGCGATTGGCCGCCTCAATGGCCAGAATCTCCCTCGAATAGTCCGCCAGGGCCGCGTCCATCGCCCGCCGCAGCCGCTCCCTTGCGGCGCCGACGCGGGGGTCGTCGGAGGGGGGCATCCCAGCCAGCAGCGGGTGCGCCCCCGGTGCGCTTTGGCGGCGTTCCAGCGACTCGGAGTGGTTGTAGGCGGCTTCGCCATGCGTGTCGCCCCGCGGTTCGTCGGTTCGATCGCCAGCCTCCCGATCCTCAGCCTCGCGGGCCTCCTCCGACGAAGCATCGAGCGCCGACGCCCTTTCCACAGAGGCGTGCGTCTCTTCGTCCTCGCGCACCGCCGACTCGTCGAGGCTCATCCTAGACTCGTCCATGTTCACCGACTCGTCCATGTCCATGCTGGACTCGTCGCTCTTCGCGGACGGCTTGGCTTCCACATCGGATTCGTCCACCGCATTTCTGTCAGGCTCGTCCGCTGTGCCAAACTGAGGTGGCTCCTCCGTCCCATCGCCCGTAGACGATTCCCCCGTCCCACCCTCCGTCCCAAGTCGATCGATCCGCCCCCTCCGCCGCCCCGCCACCATGACACCGTACCTCCTCGCATATTCCCCCGCCCCCACCCGCTCCCCACTCTCCACGTCGTAATACCCGTACCCCCGCCCCTCCTTCCGCACCTCGCACCGCGTCGCGGCCCTTGCCTCCTCCGCATCCCTTTTCTTCCGCTGCTCCATCTCCATCACGATGGGCTGGACCCGCCGGAGGAATTCCTCGCGGGAGGCGGAATGGCCCAGGACCGGACGCCGCTTCCCCGGGAGGGGGTAGGAGGCGAGGGATTCGAGTTGGGATGCGGACGCGGAGGCGGCGCGGAGGTCCGGGGGGAGGGCGGTGTAGGCCCGCACCAGTCGGAGGAGGGTCTCCTTGTCGACTCCCTCGACGTCCGCAGCGCCCTTTCCTCCCCCGACGGCGACGGACGGCCCAGCAGGTCCATTCGTCGCGCCGCCCCCCTCTTCGAGCGGCGGCGACAGCTCGGGCGGGAGGACGAGGCTGCGCCGCTGCCTCCGCCGCTTCCTCCGCCGTGCCTTCTCGCTAATCCCCTGGCCGCCCCACAACTCCGCCGCGGCCGCGGCGGAATTATCCGCCGCCTCGGCGAACGCGAACGGATCGGCCGCAGATGCATCCGGGGAATGGTCGTCGGTTGCCTCCGAATCATCGCCGGCCGTTGCGGCGCGCTTCTTGTCGCGCCCCCCGTCCTGGCGGTTGGTCACGTCGCGGAAGGCCGGGGGGCGCTTCCAGTTGCGCCGCGGGCCTTCCGCCATCACCGTACCCTCAGTCGGCGCCTCCTCCGGCCTCGCCCCATCCCCCTCCTCCACGGCGGGATCGTCGGCGCGGGAGGGGTTTTCGGTCGCGGACGGGGCCGGGTTGTCGGAGAGGGCCGACGCGGGAGGGTCGGGGATGGACCGCCAGTCGGAGTAGTCGGCCGTCTCCTCCTCGTCGAGCGGGTCGAGGAACGCCATGGTGCCCACACGACGCCGCTGTCGACTAAGAGGAGGCCGCCAGGTCGAGGGTGAGGAGGGCGGGGACGGAGCGGAGCAGGGAGCAGAGCAAAATGGCCGTTGCGCGGCCGAGTCGCGCATTTGCGACTCGAATCGCCGACTAAACTCATGTGAGAGGTGAGAGGCGAGGCAGAGGACGGCGGCCACAAGCCCCACTTCGTATCGGGTGGTGATGTAACTCATCTATTGTACAAGTATATATGTGGCCAGGATGCCCTGGGGTAGGTCGGGCTACCGCTCTGCCTGCCTCTCGAGCTTTCGCTTCTCCCTCGCGGCCGCCCGCCGCTCCTCCTGCCGCTTCCGCGCCTTCTCCGCCCTTTGCGTCGTCTTGACCTTCTCCTCGAGCGCCATGAAGTATTCAAAGTGCTTCCGCTTCTCTTTCACATTGGTCGTTTCCTTATCGGGATTCCGTCCCTCCTCCACGGCCCGGAGCCGTCGTCGGCGATCCCGCTCCACCGGTCCCAGGAAGTCCCGCTCCGTCAGCGTCCGGGCCCCGGACTGGACGTCGTTCAGTTCCATTTGGATCAGTCCGCGGCTGTCCATGAGGAGCTGGACCAATCGGACCGCCGTGGGCTTGGCGCTCCAGTACGAATCGCTGTACTTGGTGATGAGCCGATCGTATTCGCTAATCATCTCCTGGAGCATCTCGGCGGAGAAGTTGTAATCCTCCTCGACGTACCCCGCCCGATCGCTGACCATGCGCATCCCTTTGCCGTTGGGGATCAATTCCTGCGAGAGCGGACAGACAGTGAGGGCCAGAGATCGCTTGGTCGTTTGAAGAATGGCCATTCAAGGAACTCACCTCCCAAATGCAATCCCACGCCTCGGGCGCGATCAGGTACTCGCCGATCCCCGGCTTGTCCGCGAGGACGTTCGCGATGGCCGTCGTCTCGGCCGCGCCCTCGGTGAGGTCCCGTAGCTTCTCGGCGGAGATGACGGCGACGGGCTCGCACCCGTTGGTGATCTCGCCGTTCGCGCAGTGAGGATCGTACGTTTCGGGAATGGCGGGCGTGGGCGCGGGGGTCGGGCAGACGTCCTGGAGGAAGCACTGCTGGCCCGGGAAGCTGTACGCGCAGCACGCGGCCGCCGAAGAGAAGAGGTACTCCTCCGGCGTCACGGCGATCGGCACGGGCGGCGGCGTGGGCGGGTGCGTCGGCAACACCGGCGCCGTGTAGTTGACGTCCGTCGCGTTGGGCGTCGGGGCGCTCGTCGTGGGCGCATGCGTGGGAAAGGGCGTGGGCGTGCGCGTCGGCGGCGGCGTGGGCGGGGTGTACACGCCTGTGTTGGAGCACGTGTTGGGCGACGTCGTGTGGCGGTGCCACGGATCGGAGACGCAGGCCGGGGTTGGGTCGACGGGTGGGGCGTAGGGCCAGTGTTCCTCGTCCGTGATCTTGTGCTCGAATATGTCGCGGCGGAGGCCTGTGGAAAGAACGAAGCGAGAGGACAAGCGTGCGATGAGGCGAGGCTCGTATCAAAAGGTGCGTACGTCACGAGCCAACTGAAAGTATAGACTCACCTCCCTCCATCCAATAATCGATGAACCATCCGTACCAGTGAACCTCGTCGAGCACCCTTAAGTCCCGCCACTCGAAGAAGCTGTCGATGGGCGGCCGGTACCGATACAGCGCGTCCAGATAGCTCAAATTGCTCTTCTTCGCTGAGGCTATGTCCCACAGGATATCGTGGTACTCGACCATCGTCTTGCGCATGTTCCGCACGACCAATACCACCTGGTCGGCCAGCGTGTTCCAGCTCCTGTGTGCGCAAGTTAAACATCAGAACGAACAATATGCAGAAAGAGAAGCCATAGATGAGTTCAGAACGCACCAGTACCCTTCATGGTGTGGGTAGTTGCTCTTGATAAACGGGTGGTTGGTTTCGCCGTAGAAGACGAAGTCCCACTCGTCCCGTGCGGGCCATCCCGTCAGGGCTTCCATTTGGGTGAAGGTCATGCGTTTGTCGCAGCTGGGAAACCCGGCGATGAGGGTTTTGTAGAACGTGATGTCTTCCGGGACGTCGTATTCCGCCGGCTGCCACTTGCACGCGCCCCCGCCGAGGTTGAGGGAGAGCTGGCGGCGCTGGGCAGTGTTGAGGCTTGGAGGGATGTAGACCGGAGGGCCGCGTGCGAGCTGGAGGGAGGACTTGGAGGTGCGGGGCGTTGGGGTGGCCTGGCCGCGGAGGGTCGACTCGAGGTCGGGCTGTGGAAGAGGCGGCGGAGAGCAGAAGATGTGATCATGAGATGTGAGCATGAGATGTGCACTTCGGCCAACGCGGGGAGGTGCGACGGCGGATGCCCTGAGCTCGAAACGGAGGAAGGCAAACTCACCATCGTCGATCGGAAGCTGACGAGGCCGACGACCGCGATGGCGGCGACGGCGGCGACCAGCGTCTTGGCGCGGGCGTCGATGCAAGGTATTATCCTCATGTTGTGTCCGGCTGGCGCGCTGCTTGGCAGCTTATGGCTGGCGCGGCTCGAAAGCACCGGCGGAAAGATGACCTTGTCTGCTCGTCTATTGGCCGCGACGATTTGCAACTGATCCGCGCTGGTTTGTGCAATGAGCAACAGGTGCAACGAGTTGACGCAGCGGAGGTGAGTGAGTTATCATCGTTGCAACTCCCGCCCGCTTGATCGTCGATGGCTTCCCTTGCCGCCCCAGTTACCCGTCGAGACAACTCGCTGCGCCGCTGTGGAATTGTGAAGGGCGTCGCTGGGAGGAGCCAGGCGGCCGGCGGCCGCGCGGCCGCCGCAGCGCGCCGCGAGAAGAGGACGCGAGCGAGGCCAATGACGGCGGGGGTCATTTGCGGGGGTCATTTTTTGACTGTCTTCGACGACAATTTGAGTGGCAGTCGCGACAGTTGACCTACCTATCAGCCCAATAAATCCAGCCACGCCTGCCTTTTGCTCTTTTGCAGGTCCGGAAAGGAAATAGACCCACTCGGTGCAATATCTATCATCAGCTTACTAGAAGTCTTACATTCTGCATTCACCATATCGTACACACAAGGTTGATGCCGAGGTCTGTTCCGTTACTGCCCCTTTTGCCAAGTCACCTGCCCGTCCACTCCGCATTGCCAAACTCAGGGGCCGCATCAGTGGTCGTCGTTGCCCACTGCATTTGAGAGGTGCGGGTGATGATTTCCACCAAGAGATCTGGCTCCGATTTGAGATCCTGCAATGCAGATACGACAGAATTGTGAGTGACTTCTGGGCGAAGATGACGGGCGTTTGTGAAGAGGACTCACATTGAGGCCAGAACGAATAGCAGGGTCGTTCAGGTTCTTCAAAATATACTCCAGAGCAATCTCCTTGAGCCCAGCAGCATTGTGCCTGTGGCTGGCGATGAAGACGCCAATGACGTTGTCCGTGGCAATCTCCTTCCGTATTCGATCCTCGCACAACGCCTTGAGCCGGTCCAGCATGAATTGTTCGCCGGCAATCAGCAGCGGTATGCCCTGATCCCACGTCAAATCGGTCACTTGGTCAGTATAGAGATACTCCAACACCCGCAAAAACACCTCGTGGGACACATCCTGCAATTCGATGGGCTTTCGCTCCTCGTCGTCGTCGTCCGCCATGCGGCTCTCGGCAAGGTGGCCAAAGAGCATGGCCTCAAAATACTC